>APFE030102162.1:52347-67360 GCA_000404065.3 Pinus taeda | reverse complement strand
TGATTATGGGATTTTAAAGGAGGTTGTAAGGTCATGGTAGATTTGAGGTTTATGATTAATGGATTTGGAGGCAAGGATCATCCCTTTACCTCCATTTGAGGTTTTCTCCACCTCGTAATTGATATTGGGTGGTGTGTTCTCTCGTGGGTATTAAATGGGTTGAACCATAGGCAATAAAAAAATTTTGAGCATCAAAGGTGGAAATTCTATGCTTAGTGGCCCCTTGGGTGGGTATTTCTTGTTGTTCTAGAGTGTAGGTAATATGGGACTTAAATTTTTTGTAAAGGAATTTGGTTTTGTTGATAGTGTTGGACCTGTCAACATTCACGGAATCACCTTGTTATGAATTCACAACTAGACCTCACATCGTTTGGTGTGGGTATCCCATCTGGTATGATGGATTGATTGCAATTATCTTAAGGCTTTACCTCATCTCTTTCTTGTTAGCATGGCAAAGTGGTATGCCTCATCTTCGAGAGATGAGGTTCGTGTGCCTGGTGATTGCTAGTGTCACTTGTGTCAATGGTTCTTACACTGTAGAGGGAGAGGGTGAGAATGAGTCCCAATTTGGTTGGGAGGAAGCCACAACTCTGTTAGGAACACATAATACAATAGCACATGCACAAATTCCAAAATAATAGTCCACACGGATGCGGAAACCACAACACACAAGGGAAGATAACACATACAAGACTTAGCGAATGAGTACGCATGAGTGCAATAGTTGTTATAGAAAGTTTTATGTGAAAGGTATGTCTGATGCCTGGGGAGTTAGCCAGCATGGGCAAGACAACATTAACAACATATACAACACATTTTTATTAATAGATATGTATTACAACAAGTGAATGAGTTCAAGTGTTGAACACAGGTTAAAGAAACATGCATTATAGGTGTTCAAGATTAGTCTTACAATAGTTACAATACATGTGTGAAAACGTGCTAGCTTGTTAGTAGGATTTTGAATTAAGTGAAAGTTCAAAGACATATCGTTACACCATACATCACTAACCCTGTCGGTGGGGCATTGTAGCCACTGCTTACTCCTCAAAGAAAAGATTACAGAATCTTGCGGTTATGTGGGAGGAGTTGAGGTGAAAAGTCCTTTGCATGTACAAATGAGGGGGTATTTATAGCCAAGGGTGAAAGTGACCCTTGTGGCTATTCCACTACTCTCATAATTGTTTGACTTCCATGAATCTTTGACTTTGCATGACTCTTCATACAAAAAGTGGGTCTCTTAGACTTCCATGTTACATTACATTGATTGACAGTATGACCCAGAGTAGAGATGTGGATGTCATGACTCATGACATGACTCGACATGGCAGTGTTGGTACATTGGTGTTCCTGTTGGTGTGCATGTTGAGCTTTAGTGTTGGTCAGTGATGGATGTCCTCATGGTGTGTCACAACTTCACCTCCGCATGGAAAAGTGCACGAAGTCCTCGATGGTCTTTAGTTCTCTAGATGTTTTATTGCATGTTTCTCCTTGCTTGTATGTTGGAAGGCTTGATAGGTACATCTAGTCACGAAAAGTGCATGTTCGTCCGTCCATCCCTGAACACTTCTTGAATGTTTTCTCATATGTCTATCTACGAACACATATTTTCATGATAATCTGTTTGCAAGCACATCTCTTTGCATGCATCATTTGTTCGTCCATTGGTGAACATGTCCTTCTTCATGTGCTCCCTTTGTTCATCCCATCTGTCATCTACCATGATGCATGATCATTTCAGATATAGGTGATTGGGAGAGGTAACAAGGTTGTGAGACGGGATGGAGGCTTTGGGAACTACTGATAAAAATTTTGCAAGAGTCAATGGGTGATGAATATGGGCAATCTAGATTGACAATGACTATCTGTGGGGCCTTCCTTAGCTAGAGAAAAAAATGTGCAATTTTTGAGAGGAACAGTCTGGGCTGTGGGAAGCCTAGGCAGGGAAAATCTGCATAATTTTCGGAATGAGCAGGCAGTGGGAGCTTGGTAGCCAAAACTGTGCAATTCCTAGAGGGAACCGGTAGCTGGATGCTAGGACACTCATAGAAAAACCTGTACAATTTTTGAGGGGAAGTAGCAATCAGCTTCTGCGTCACTAGAAGTAAAAAGTACGCAATTCTTGAGGGGAACTGACAGTCAACTGCTGCAGCTTGGAAGTAAAAACTAGGCAACTCCTGGAGGGAACTCGGATTCCACTACTAGGAGCTATTGGTGGGAAAAATTGCACTAATGCTGGGAGGCTGGCCTATTGATCACCTTTGCATAGATTTTTAGCTGAGCGGACTGTTGGGCGGCAAAGGGCTTTCTCATGAAAACTACACAATTTTCCTAGTGAGCAGTTAATTGAATCTCGAGAGATTTGGATGGAAAAATTGTGCAATTTTCTAAGGGAGACAGGGATGGGCACTTGGTGTCTATCTATCAAGTCTATGCAATTTTCTCATTCAGCGGAGTGGGAAGGATCTGTAACCTCTGTGCAACTTTTGAGGGGATTCAATCCCAGGGTGTTTGCCAAGTCAATCTCTTTAGTTGACCAACATAAAGGTTTATTCATTTTCTTGTAGGCAATGCAACTCAAAATGACTTGCTTGGTGCTTCTGTTATTTTTTGGGTGACAGTCAATAGAGTGGAAAGAGGTGTGATGGTCTAGCTATTAGAAGGTAGTCCCATCATCAGAACTTAAGCTAAATGACTAAGTGTGTGAATGAGTGGAAGTTGCATATGTGATCTTACAAACACACACTTACATGACTTGATGATGAGACAACTCAAACCATCCAGATAGACATGCTCAACATGATTGACCGACGGTGTTAACAACAAGCGCGACAATTGTCATTGATCAATGGTCAACTGTGTCGATGCTTGCATGACAATGTATGTGACTCTGTGTGTGAGTGCGACAAATGTTTACATAGTGAACACAACATGTTCACACAAAGCAAAGACCTTGAGCATGGCTAGAACATGGTCACAAGCATGCCATTGACCTCAATGTGAAAAAGATTGGGTGAAATGATCAAGCAAGGTGGGTGAGAAGACTCACACCAGCTCACGGAGTGAACCCGAGTGTGTGAAATCATCAAGTGAATATTGGAAGGTTGATGGGGATGAGTTAGGAATAATGTAGAAATTTAACCTAGAAAATAAAATAGCACTATAAGATAAAAATCAATCATGGATTCATAGATCTCCTTGACACCCTCATTCCATCCTCTTCCCATATATTTCATTAAACTTAACTTTGATGGTTCTTCAAAAGATAATCATAGTTTATCTAGTTTTGGTGGAGTATTTTTTGATAGTAGCTCATCGACTTGGAGATTTTTTTACCAAAATTAAGTGGCTACAAGAAATAATTTGATAGAGTTTATGACCTTGGAGAAAGGTATTCAAATTTTTGTAGGGAGGGATTTAAATATTTGTAGATAGGGCATGATTCCTTGATTTTCTTTCAATATTTCCAAATGTTTTTGAATGATTAACCTCTGAGTAATGTGAAGAGTTGGAGGTTGGAGGGGATTTTTGAAAGTATAAAGGAGGTTGGAGTGGATTGTGGAGGTTGGAGGTTGGTAGTTTAGCATACTAGAAGAGCAAGAAATATAGTGGCATATTTTTTAGAAAATATGTGTTACAAACTTAGGGATTTGGATTTCATTGATTAACTACAACCTACTAGAATGGGACATGATAAAATTATTATTCAGAGTTTAATGGATGTGGATAGGAGAATCCCTTATGGGTGTACAAAAGCAATTCCCCTAGTGGCTTTTGAAACAGAGTGAAATGAACACTCAGTTCATCTTTAGGTGGGATGGTAGGAAGTAGTTAATAGAGGTGCATTATTATGTGTGTGATTATGGGATTTTAAAGGAGGTTGTAAGGTCATGGTAGATTTGAGGTTTATGATTAATGGATTTGGAGGCAAGGATCATCCCTTTACCTCCATTTGAGGTTTTCTCCACCTCGTAATTGATATTGGGTGGTGTGTTCTCTCGTGGGTATTAAATGGGTTGAACCATAGGCAATAAAAAAATTTTGAGCATCAAAGGTGGAAATTCTATGCTTAGTGGCCCCTTGGGTGGGTATTTCTTGTTGTTCTAGAGTGTAGGTAATATGGGACTTAAATTTTTTGTAAAGGAATTTGGTTTTGTTGATAGTGTTGGACCTGTCAACATTCACGGAATCACCTTGTTATGAATTCACAACTAGACCTCACATCGTTTGGTGTGGGTATCCCATCTGGTATGATGGATTGATTGCAATTATCTTAAGGCTTTACCTCATCTCTTTCTTGTTAGCTTGGCAAAGTGGTATGCCTCGTCTTCGAGAGATGAGGTTCGTGTGCCTGGTGATTGCTAGTGTCACTTGTGTCAATGGTTCTTACACTGTAGAGGGAGAGGGTGAGAATGAGTTCCAATTTGGTTGGGAGGAAGCCACAACTCTGTTAGGAACACATAATACAATAGCACATGCACAAATTCCAAAATAATAGTCCACACGGATGCGGAAACCACAACACACAAGGGAAGATAACACATACAAGACTTAGCGAATGAGTACGCATGAGTGCAATAGTTGTTATAGAAAGTTTTATGTGAAAGGTATGTCTGATGCCCGGGGAGTTAGCCAGCATGGGCAAGACAACATTAACAACATATACAACACATTTTTATTAATAGATATGTATTACAACAAGTGAATGAGTTCAAGTGTTGAACACAGGTTAAAGAAACATGCATTATAGGTGTTCAAGATTAGTCTTACAATAGTTACAATACATGTGTGAAAACGTGCTAGCTTGTTAGTAGGATTTTGAATTAAGTGAAAGTTCAAAGACATATCATTACACCATACATCACTTACCCTGTCGGTGGGGCATTGTAGCCACTGCTTACTCCTCAAAGAAAAGATTACAGAATCTTGCGGTTATGTGGGAGGAGTTGAGGTGAAAAGTCCTTTGCATGTACAAATGAGGGGGTATTTATAGCCAAGGGTGAAAGTGACCCTTGTGGCTATTCCACTACTCTCATAATTGTTTGACTTCCATGAATCTTTGACTTTTCATGACTCTTCATACAAAAAGTGGGTCTCTTAGACTTCGATGTTACATTACATTGATTGACAGTATGACCCAGAGTAGAGATGTGGATGTCATGACTCATGACATGACTCGACATGGCAGTGCTGGTACATTGGTGTTCTTGTTGGTGTGCATGTTGAGCTTTAGTGTTGGTCAGTGATGGATGTCCTCATGGTGTGTCACAACTTCACCTCCACATGGAAAAGTGCACGAAGTCCTCGATGGTCTTTAGTTCTCTAGATGTTTTATTGAATGTTTCTCATTGCTTGTATGTTGGAAGGCTTGATAGGTACATCCAGTCACGAAAAGTGCATGTTCGTCCGTCCATCCCTGAACACTTCTTGAATGTTTTCTCATATGTCTATCTACGAACACATATTTTGATGATAATCTGTTTGCAAGCACATCTCTTTGCATGCATCATTTGTTCGTCCATTGGTGAACATGTCCTTCTTCATGTGCTCCCTTTGTTCATCCCATCTGTCATCTACCATGATGCATGATCATTTCAGATACAAGTGATTGGGAGAGGTAACAAGGTTGTGAGATGGGATGGAGGCTTTGGGAACTACTGATAAAAATTGTGCAAGAGTCAATGGGTGATGAATATGGGCAATCTAGATTGACAATGACTATCTGTGGGGCCTTCCTTAGCTAGAGAAAAAAATGTGCAATTTTTGAGAGGAACAGTCTGGGTTGTGGGAAGCCTAGGCAGGGAAAATCTGCATAATTTTCGGAATGAGCAGGCAGCGGGAGCTTGGTAGCCAAAACTGTGCAATTCCTAGAGGGAACCGGTAGATGGATGCTAGGACACTTGTAGAAAAACTTGTACAATTTTTGAGGGGAAGTAGCAATCAGCTTCTGCATCACTAGAAGTAAAAAGTACGCAATTCTTGAGGGGAACTGACAGTCAACTGCTGCAGCTTGGAAGTAAAAACTAGGCAACTCCTGGAGGGAACTCGGATTCCACTACTAGGAGCTATTGGTGGGAAAAATTGCACTAACGCTGGGAGGCTGGCCTATTGATCACCTTTGCATAGATTTTTAGCTGAGCGGACTGTTGGGAGGCAAAGGGCTTTCTCATGAAAGCTACACAATTTTCCTTGTGAGTAGTCAATTGAATCTCGAGAGATTTGGATGGAAAAATTGTGCAATTTTCTAAGGGAGACAAGGATGGGCACTTGGTGTCTATCTGTCAAGTCTATGCAATTTTCTCATTTAGCGGAGTGGGAAGGATATGTAACCTCTGTGCAACTTTTGAGGGGATTCAATCCCAGGGTGTTTGCCAAGTCAAACTCTTTAGTTGACCAACATAAAGGTTTATTCATTTTCTTGTAGGCAATGCAACTCAAAATGACTTGCTTGGTGCTTCTGTTATTTTTTGGGTGACAGTCAATAGAGTGGAAAGAGGTGTGATGGTCTAGCTATTAGAAGGTAGTCCCATCATTAGAACTTAAGCTAAATGACTAAGTGTGTGAATGAGTGGAAGTTGCATATGTGATCTTACAAACACACACTTACATGACTTGACGATGAGACAACTCAAACCATCCAGATAGACATGCTCAACATGATTGACCGACAGTGTTAACAACAAGCGCGACAATTGTCATTGATCAATGGTCAACTGTGTCGATGCTTGCATGACAATGTATGTGACTCTGTGTGTGAGTGCGACAAATGTTTACATAGTGAACACAACATGTTCACACAAAGCAAAGACCTTGAGCATGGCTAGAACATGGTCACAAGCATGCCATTGACCTCAATGTGCAAAAGATTGGGTGAAATGATCAAGCAAGGTGGGTGAGAAGACTCACACCAGCTCACGGAGTGAACCTGAGTGTGTGAAATCATCAAGTGAAACTCTCAAGGGAGGCCCTAAAATTGGATATGGGCCAAAATTTTGGAGGGTGGCTGTAGCCTCTACAACACTTGGGGACACACTAGTAAAATTCTAGCTTCTCTATTTTGGTTCATTACTAGCACAGGGCCTTGTTCTTTCAGGGAGCGTTGAATCACTGTGTGGGTTACTTAGGCTTACCCACTTACCCCATGGGCAAACATTGTTAACCTTTTTCTAACTCAGTTAAACAAAATCAAAAGTTCAACTTGAGCATAGTGTTTCGAACTCGAGAAGGGTAGTTTAGCTCACGAGTTGAACATTTTTAGAGTATAAGTTTTCATCTCTGGTGTTTCTCTGCTACTAGCAAGATTTGATGGTACCCCAATGGAGTCACATAGGAAAAGACACATTTCTCCACTACCAGTGAGCCTGGTCAGTACCCCAGTGGAGTTGCATGCTTCACCTCTCTACGCAGGAATCCTTTCTCTTCTTTCACCTTTGTACTTATTGAGAGTAGAAGAGGTTGTTCCTTCAGAGAATCATGTGAGACCTATGACATAGGTTTTCTTGTTTACA
Source organism: Pinus taeda (assembly GCA_000404065.3). NCBI lineage: Eukaryota > Viridiplantae > Streptophyta > Pinopsida > Pinales > Pinaceae > Pinus > Pinus taeda. Next base: position 59,852 of record APFE030102162.1, on the reverse strand, counting down.
TTTTCCACTTCTCCTCTTCTATTAGTTGGATAAGCTTGAAAACATAGAGAAGAAGCTTGAGTATAGGCATGGGGCTTCCGATTGTAGACACAAGTTCATGATGGGAAAAAAATTTCCCTTGTAGACAACTGGTATTTTCCATCAAGACTTCATTGGTCGAAGGTTATAACAAAGCACATAGAAGATGGACACAAGGCTTTCCAAGTTTTGTAGTATCATAGGTCTCTTCAAATTTCAGCCGCATACTACATTGAAAAGCCAAAATGTAGTAGTTGGTAGCACTTATTTTAAGAGAAAAAATAGTAAGATATAAAGCAAACAGTGTAGATGTAAACAAAAGTAGTAAGCATAACAAACAAAATAAAAACAAAGATAGTAAGAAAAGAAAACAAGATGAAAACAACAAGCAACAAGCAGACTATGTACATGGCATGGGGCGCGACCCAACCTACTAGAAGTAATGCTTGAGATCTTGGCCATTGACAGGAAGGTTGTCAACCCTCCCGTCAAGTGATTACAGATGGCGTATGTGTGTGCAAAGCTTCTCATAGATCAATATAAGGTGATCAGTTCTGCTACCGAAACCTAGTGGTATTCCAAAAGACCTTTAAGTGAAAACGACACTACTGCTTTAGATACTATGAGCAACATAGGCTCTGATCATGGCATGGGGTAGTTGTTTTATTTTGGGAGTGGTTCAAGTTTCTGAAATCAATGCATAAGAGTGTTTCCTTGGATTTCTTATGTGTATAACTTAGATCAGAAGCCCATGTATAGTGACAAACTTTGTAAGTAAACGAGACATCCAACAACATAGCCAATTATTTTTGTATAAGGAGTTCAAATGACATATGTGTTTTACCTAGCTTTTGCCGCAATGGCTTGGCTCCTCTTTTACCTGGAATCCCATGTTAGATTGTTTGCATGTTGTATGTACTCAGGTCATGATCTTCCCATGTAGACTGGCTATCTTAGGAGCGTGATTAGTTCCGAGGTTCTCCTGTTCATTCATAGTGGTGGACCTATGAGTTTTGTTGTTTCTTGGCCCTTGAAATAGGTTCTCCAAGTCATACAACTTGTTTAGAGAAATCACATATATTAATTCCAGTCTTCGCAGCCTGTCACCAAGGATCAAAATGGGCTCTTACTATGTCTAGTTTCCAAAGATGTTTTTTACATGACTTTCAGCGCAAATCATATCCTAAGCATGTTCATCAAAAACAACTTGGAAAAATCTATCCAATAGTATATCACACTCCCAAAATTGGCTCCCAGATTAGAAGATATGATCGAAATGAATGATTTATTCTTGGTTATGCATGTTTTGAGGTCATTTGCTGCACACAGGAACACGTTTACTACAAAATCCATTTCTAAATCAATGGACATGAATTTTATAGAAGTGAAAGAGTTTTTTTTCAATCACATACTAGATAAAAAAAACCTCCTTCAGTTTATGCACAGGTGCTACTATGTGGCAGATATGCTGTGATATTTGAAGCCTACATTAAAACAAAACAAATTTTGCATTTGTTTTAATGTTTTAGTCATTATAGTGCCGCACTAGTTTACAATAGATGGAAAGTGATTTTGAGAAACATAAGGAGGCTTTTGTCAAACATGAACCATATAAAAAAAACCTCTTTTATTTTATTCACAAGTGTTGTGAATTGGAATATTTGACTAGATCTTTATAGCCTAGTTTTACAGATTTAAATGTTTGGTGATTTCCTGTATAGAGATTATTTTGTGGTACAGATTACGAGTAGATGGAAATGAATTTCCAAATTTTGAGAGGTGTTTTTCTTAAATACGAAATTATCTACAAGAACCTCTTTTAGTTTTGTAACAAGTGTTATCATTCAAGAGATATGATTTCATCTTTGAACCCTATTTTGAAAAATTATTTCCAAATTTAATATAATTAATTCTATCTTGAGAGAGATGGTTGAGCTCAACTCCCTTAGTACAGGGATGAGCTAACTGTATATATATGATGAATTTTAGAGTGTAATGGTTCTATTTTTGCAGTAGAGAGAGGTTTCTTGGGACTGTGAAAATTTTCTCCGTTTTTTCCTTTCGGACCTAAGATTCATCATGTTGTTAATGTCTAGTATGTTTTTCCTGTAATTAACTTACATATTTTGTTTTTCTACCTCGTTACAACATTATATAAGAGATGTGTTAGAAATTCATCTGTACATGATGCTCCTTTCATGATGATTTTTCTATTACATGTAATGGTTGTCTTTGCAAAATTCATTCTTTGGTAGATGCTCCATTCAGTAACCCCATGTTCCTCTTTTGTCTAACGCTGCTACTGTAGATCCATCCCTTGTTTGATGCCTGTAGGGCAGCAGCCTTTCTTTCCTATTCTTCTCACACTTGCAATCTTTAATATGGCTAAACAAAGCACTTACTTTGGCCCAAGTTTGCCAGCAGAAACTGGCATCGACTCTAAAGCACAATGGTCCTTTCTTTTGTTGTTTTCAACCCAAAACCTTTCAAACAAATCCCCACACTTCATAGCTAGCCTAAGGTTTTGGTTATCATAACCCCATTTTTTTAGCAAAGAGAGAGCCCTCTCTGGTTTGGGAGGGCTATATGCTAGATCAAAATCTTGGTCTGTGGTTAGCTCAGAATTGCCTCTTCTTGGCTTTGAGGTACGTTCTAAGTGCTAACATATTGGTGTTGTTGTCAGGGACGAGGTGACAGATCTTCTATGGGAAAGATCGTTCAGGTTGCAGATCTAATTGCTAATGGTGGAAAGTAGTCAGACACATATGAAGGTTGAAATCATTCACCTAGTGACTCCATTGTTCAAGATTCCAAGCTTCAAAGTTCAGAGTGACTTCATTGCCAAAGAATCCAAATTTCACAGCATTGATGGTAATCACCAATGACAGGGTATGTGTAAAATCCTTTATCTGGGGAAATATTACTAAATTTAAGGATGTGTTAGCAAAATTTCAGAGTGATCAAAGTTTCTCAACATCAATATTTTGTTGTTTGAAATCCAACCAACTCACTCCTAAAGGTAAAAATTGTTTTCTTGGTTTAGTTATTGAAATATTAGAAAATGAAATTGAACTATTGGATGTTCAAATTGAATCATATGATTTCTAATATCCTATACAGTTCTTGGAAACTCTCCTTCCTCCCAATGAAGAAAAGGTAAGGCTGCCCTTGGATGGTTGGATTCAAGGATGTTTTGATTTACAAAAAGGATGTGACAATCTCGAGTCAAGAGCTTATGTTAATGAGTTGGGTCAATAGATAGAATTTGGTTTTTATGATCCTATAGCAGCATATATGGAATATTTTCTTAAGTTGAATGAAAAATAAGATTTCCTTTTACAGATCCAAAGGTACTATGTGTATATATTGTTGGTATAATTTCCAATGTTCTAGTTCAAACACCATCAAACAATCGCATCATTACAAAAACTGCTTGATTGGTTGATTTAGCACTTTAGTGTAACTTGATTAAGTGATTTTGCAGTAGATTAGTGTAGGATAAGTGTGTAATAAGCTTGTTGGACAGACATCCTTCAACATGTAGTTTACAGTTTGTGGTGTGTGATTTTCAGTGTTCGGTTTGGTTGTAAGTTTTTGAATGTATTGGCCCAATCCACTAGGAACTTGGTCTACGGTGTTCATAACACCTACAAGGAGCTTCCATCCCTAATAAGGGCAATGCTAGTTCTAGTTTTCGCAGCCTATCACCAGGGATAACAATGGGCTCTTACTATGTCTGGTTTTCAGAAATGTTTTGCACATGAGTTTTAGTGCAAATCATATCCTAAGCATGTTCATCAAAAGTAGCTCGGAAAAATCTTTCCAATGGTATATCACACTCCCAAAACCATCTCCTAGATAAGAAGATTTGATTGAAATGAATGATTGATTCTTGGTTATGCATGTTTTGAGGTCATTTGTTGCACACACGGACAAGTTTACTACAAAATCAATTTATGAAGTAATGGACATGAATTTTATAAAAGTGAAAGCAGTTTTTTTCAATCACATACAAAATAACAAACACCTCCTTCAGTTTATGCACAGGTGTTAGTATGTGGGAGAAATGCGATGATATTTGAAGCCTATATTAAAACAAAACAAGTTTTGCATTTGTTTTACTATTTTAGTCATTGTAGTGCAGCACCATTTTACAACAAATGGAAAGCATTTTACAACAAAAACCTCTTTTAGTTTATTCATAGGTGTTGTGAATTATAACATTTGACTAGATATTTACAGCTTATTTTTTCAGATTTAAATATTTAGTGATTTCATGTTTAGAGATTTGTGGCATAGATTCCAAGTAGCTGGAAATGAATTTCCAAAATTTGAGAGAGTTTTTTCTCAAACATGACCTTATCTACAAGAAAATATTTCAGTTTTGTAATAGGTGTTATGGTTCAAGAGATACGACTTCATCTTTGAGCCCTATTTTCAAAAATTCAGTCCAATTTTAATGTAATTGATTCTATCTTGAGAGAGACGGTTGAGCTCAACTCCCTTAGTACTGGGATGAGCTAATTGTATATATTTGATGAATTTCAGAGTGTAATGGTTCGATTTTTGCAATAGAGAGAAGTTTCTTGGGACTGTGAAAAGTTTCTCCTGAATATTATTTTAATAAAGCAGTTTTTGCCTTTTGGACCTGGGATCCATCACGGTGTTAATGTCTAGTATGTCTTCCTTGTAATTCACTTACACATTTTTCTTTTCTACCTTCCTATAGCATTATCTAAGAAATGTGTTAGGAATTCATCTGTACATGATGGTCCTTTCATGATGACTTTGCTATTAGCTGTAATGGTTGTCTTTGTGGAATTCATCCTTTGCTAGATGCTCTATTGAGCAACTTCGTGTTCCTCTTTTGTCTAATGCTGCTACTATAGATCCATCCCCTGTTTGATGCCTGAAGGGCAACAGCATTTATCTCCTATTCTTCTCACATTTGCAATCTGTAATCTAGCTAAACATTGCACTTACTTTGCCCCATGTTTGTCGGCAGATACTAACATCGACTTGAAAGCCCAAAGGTCCTTTCTTTTGTTGTTTTCAACCCAAAACCTTTCAAACAAGTCCCCACACTCCATAGCTATTCTAAGATTTCAGTTATCATAACCACATTTTGTTATCAAAGAGGGAGCCCTCTCTATTTTGGCAGGGCTAGATGCCAGATCAAAAGCTTGGTCTATGGTTACCTTGGAATTTCCTCTTCTCAGCCCTGAGGCATGTTCTGAGTGCTAATATATTAGTGTCATTGCCGGAGAAGAGGTGACAGATCTTCTCTGGGAAAGATCATTCAAGTTATAGATCTGATTTCTGATGGTGGACAACAGTCAGACACATATGAAGGCTGAAATCATTCACCTGGTGACCTCATTGTTCAAGATCCCAAGCTTCAATGTTCAGAGCAACTTCACTGCTAAAGAATCCAGATTTCAGAGCATTGATGGTAATCACCAATGACAGGGTATGTGTAAAATCCTTTATCTAGTGAAATATTACTAACTTTAAGGAGTGAGTTAGCGAAATTTCATAATGATCAGAGTTTCTCAACATCAATATTTCGTTGTTTGAAATCCAACCGACTCACACTTGAAGGTAAAAGTTGTTTTCTTGGTTTAGTTGCTGAAATATTAGAAAATGAAATTGAACTATTGGATTTTCAAATTGAATCATATGATTTCCAATATCCTATACAGTTCTTGGAAACTCTCCCTCCTCCCAGAGTACAAAAGGTAAGGCTACCCTTGGATGGTTGGATTCAAGGATGTTTTGATTTACAACAAGGATGTGACAATCTGTTGCCAAGAGCTTATGTTAATGAGTTGGGGTAGTAGATAGAATCTGGTTTTTATTATCCTATAGCAACATATATAGAATATTTCCTTAAGTTGAATGAAAAACAAGATTTCCTTTTACAAAGCTAGAGGTACTATGTGTATATATTGCTAGTAGAATTTCCAATTATGTTCTAGTTCAAACACCATCAAACAACTGCGCCATTAAAACAACTACTTGATTGGTTGATTTGGCACTTTAGTATCACTTGATTAAGTGATTTTGTAGTAGATTAGTGTAGGATAAGTGTGTAATAAGCTTGCTGGATAGACATCCTTCAACATGTAGTTTGCAATTTGCAGTGTGTGATTTTCAATACTCGGTTTGGTTGTACATTTTTGAACATATTGGCCCAATCCACTACGAACTTGGTCTAGGATGTTCTTGACACCTCCAAGGAGTTGTCATCCCCAATAAGGCCAATGTTAGTTCCAGTCTTCGTAGCCTATCACCAGGGATCAAAATGGGCTCTTACTATGTCTGGTTTTCAGAGATGTTTTGCACATGACTTTAAATCATATCCTAAGCATGTTCATCAGAAGCATCTTGGAAAGAGATTTCCAACGGTATATCACACTCCCAAAATTGGCTCCCGGATCAGAATATATGATCGAAATGAATGATTGATTCTTGGTTATGCGCGTTTTGAGGTCATTTGCTACACACAAGGACAAGTTTACTATAAAATCAGTTTCTCAAGTAATGGACATAAATTTTATAAAAGTGAAAGTGGTTTTTTGACAATCACATACAAAATAACAAAAACCTCCTTTAATATGTGGTGATATTTGAAGCATACTTTAAAAAAAAAACAAATTTTGCATTTGTTTTATTGTTTTAGTGATTGTAGTGCAATGCCATTTCACAACAGATGGTAAGTAATTTAGAGAAACTCAAGGAGATTTTTTTCGACCACGAGGCATATAATAAAAACCTCTTTTAGTTTATTCACAAGTGCCGTGAATTGGAACATTTGACTATATATTTACAGCCTATCTGTACAGATTTAAATATTTAGTGATTTCGTATTTAAAGATTATTTTGTGGCATAGATTCCGAGCAGCTGGAAACAAATTTCCAAAATTTGAGAGAGGTTTTTCTCAAACATGACCTTATCCACAAAAATATTTTTAGTTTTGTAACGTGTGTTATGGTTCAAGAGACACGAGTTCATCTTTGAGCCCTATTGTCATAAATTCTGTCCAAATTTAATGTAACTAGTTCTATCTTGAGAGAGACAGTTGAGCTCAACTCCATGAATTTTAGAGTGTAATGGTTTAATTTTTGCATCAAATAGAGGCTTCTTGGGACTGTGAAAAATTTCTCCTGCATATTATTTTAATAAAGAAATTTTTGCCTTTTGGAAAGAGGGGTTGCCCTAGGCCATGGCTGAAGCATCACAAACCATACTGGTGAGATTTGGAGCTATAACAGATGCCCCCTAATATATGAGGTCAGAAGGGGTACATGATGGCCGAAATGTATTAAGTGAGTAAATGGAAAGAAAACCTGCCAGAAGCTGAGGAGTACTTCACGGGAAGTCAGCCTGCCAAGCCACAAAAGAAGATCAGAAAGAAACACCGTCTGAGGCAGGCATACCCATGCTCAGAGAAAGCAAAGTAAAGCATGTCCGCATATCAAGTACA
>APFE030102162.1:0-31918 GCA_000404065.3 Pinus taeda | reverse complement strand
TCCAATCACAAGGAAACAAGGGTTTCCTGTACAAAATGGGGGAAGTGCAGAAGGCACCAGGGTCTTCAGACCTGATCAGGGGGAAATCTCAGTATAATAACCTTTCTCTATACTCTCTCCTCCTCTAGGCCTTCCCTTTGGTGTCATTTTATACCAATTCCAAAGTAGTTTTTAGTTAGGAATTGGTTGGGGACAGTTGAGGCCACGGGCACTAACAGGTGATCAGCAGGTAAAACCCGCGATCTCCGCCCGAAAATAAGGAGTTTTATAATTTTTTAAGTGTTTTAATAATACATATACGCGGGTTAGGTATGTATGAACCCGCGTATACACGCGTTTAACTCAGGGCAATGTCGCGTACATGGAATAAAACACTGTTTTTTAGATATATGACCAGGTCTGGAAAGAGGGGTTGCCCTAGGCCATGGCTGAAGCATCACAAACCATACTGGTGAGATTTGGAGCTATAACACTAGTATGTTTTTCCTATAATTCACTTACATATTATGTTTTTGTACCTTGTTACAGCTTTATGTAATAGATTCGTTAGGAATTCATCTATACATGATGCTATTTTCATGATGATTTTGCTATTAAATGTAATGGTTGTCTTTGCATAATTCATCCTTTGCTAGATGCTATATTGAGCAACCCCGTGTTCCTCTTTTGTCTAGCACTGCTACTATAGATCCATCCCCTGTTTGATGCCTGCGGGGCTATAGGATTTCTTTCCTATTCTTCTCACATTTGCAATCTTTAATCTAGCTAAACATTGCACTTACTTTGCCCCAAGTTTTCCAGCAGAAACTGGCATCGAATCCAAAGCCCAATGGTCCTTTCTTTCATTGTTTTCAACCAAAAACCTTTCAAAAAAATCCAAACACTCCATATCTAGCCTAAGATATTTAGTTATCATAACCACATTCTGTTAGCAAACAGATAGCCCTCTCTATTCTAGAAGGGATAGATGCCAGATCAAATGCTTGGTATGTGGTTGCCTCGGAATTGCCTCTTCTCAGCCTTGAGGTACGTTCTGAGTTTTAACGTATTGGCACTGTTGTTGGGGACGAGGTGATAGACCTTCAGTAGGAAAGATCGTTCAAGTTGTAGGTCTGACAGCTGATGGTGGACAAGAGTTAGACACATGTGAAGGCTGAAATCATTCACCTGGTGACTCCATTGTTCAAGATCTCGAGCTTCAAAGTTCAGAGTGACTTCACTGGCAAAGAATCCAAATTTCAACGAATTGATGGTAATCACCAATGATAGGGTATGTGTAAAATCCTTTATCTGGGGAAATATTACTAACTTTAAGGAATGAGTTAGCGAAATTTCATATTGATCAGAGTTTCTCAACATCAGTATTTCGTTGTTTTAAATCCAGCCGACTCACACCTAAAGGTAAAAATTGTTTTCATGGTTTAGTTGCTGAAAGATTAGAAAATGAAATTAAACTATTGGATGTTCTAATTGAATCATATGATTTCCAATATCCTATACAGTTCTTGGAAACTCTCCCTCCTCCCAAAGAAGAAAAGGTAAGGCTGCCCTTGGATGGTTAGATTCAAGGATTTTTTTATTTAGAGCAAGGATGTGACAATATCTAGTTGAGAGCTTACGTTAATGAGTTGGCGCAGTAGATAGAATCTAGTTTTTATGATCCTATAGTAGCATATATGGAATATTTTCTTAAGTTGAATGAAAAACAACATTTCCTTTTACAGAGCTAGAGGTACTATGTGTATATATTTCTGGCATAATTTCCAATTATGTTCTGGTTCAAACACCATCAAACAACTGTATCATTACAACAACTACTTGATTGGTTGATTTGGCACTTTAGTATCACTTGATTAAGCGATTTTGCAGTAGATTAGTGTAGGATAAGTGTGTAATAAGCTTGCTTGATAGACATCCTTCTAAATCTAGTTTATAGCTTGCAATGTGTGATTTTCAGTGTTGGGTTTGGTTGTAAGCTTTTAGCTGTATTGGCCCAATCCAATAGGCACTTGGTCTATGGTGTTCTTGACACCTCCAAGGAGCCACCATCCCTAACAAGGCCAATTTTAGTTCCAGTCTTCACAGCCTGTCACCATGGATCAAAGTGGGCTCTTACTATGTCTAGTTTTCAGATATGTTCTGCACATGAGTTTTAGTGCAAATCATATCGTAAGCATGTTCATCAGAAGTAGCTCAGAAAAATATTTCCAACAGTATATCACACTCCCAAAACTAGCCCCCGGATCAGAAGATATGATCGAAATGAATGATTGATTCTTGGTTATGCATGTTCTGAGGTCATTTTCTTGACATAAGGACAATTTTACTACAAAATCAATTTTTGAAGTAATGGACATGAATTTTATAAAAGTGAAAGCATTTTTTGTCAATCACATACAAAATAAAAAAAACCTCCTTCAGTTTATGCACAGGTGTTACTAGGTGGGAGATATGTAGTGATATTTGAAGCCTACATTAAAACAAAACAAATTTCGCATTTGTTTTAGTCATTGTAGTGCGACGCCATTTTATAACAGATGGAAAGTAATTTGTAGAAACTCAAGGATGTTTCTGTCATGCACAAGCCATATAACAAAAAACTCTTTCAATTTATTTGTAGGTATCGTGAATTGGAAAATTTTACTAGATCTTTACAACCTATTTTTACAGATTTAAATATTTAGTGATTTCCAGTTTAGAGATTATTTTGTCGCATACATTCCGAGCAGCTGGAAATGAATTTCAAAAATTCGAGAGAGTTTTTTTCTCAAACATGACGTTATCTACAAAAATATCTTTCAGTTTTGTAATAGATGTTATGGTTCAAGACATACGAGTTCATATTTGAGCCCTATTTTCAGAAATTCAGTCCAAATTTAATGTAAATGATTCTATATTGAGAGAGATGGTTGAGCTCAACTCGCTTATTACAGGGATGAGCTAATTGTATATATTTGATGAATTTCAGATTGTAATGGTTTGATTTTTTCATCAAAGAGAGGCTTCTTGGGACTGTGAAATTTTTCTCCTGAATATTATTTTAATAAAGCAGTTTTTGCCTTTTTGACCCGGGATCCATCACGGTGTTAATCTCTAGTATGTTTATCCTATAATCCACTTACATATTTTGTTTTTCTACCTTGTTACAACATTATCTAACATATGTGTTAGGAATTCATCTATACATGATGCTCCTTTCATGATGATTTTCTTATTAGATGTAATGGTTATCTTTGCAGAATTCATCCTTTGCTACGTGCTTTGTTGAGCAACCCCGTGTTCCTCTTTCATCTAACGCTGCTACTATAGATCCATTCCCTGTTTGATGCCTAGAAGGCAGCGAGATTTCTTTCCTATTCTTCCCACATTTGCAATATTTAATCTGGCTAAACATTGCACTTACTTTGCCCCAAGTTTTCCATCAGAAACTAGCATCGACTCCAAAGCCCAATGGTCCATTGTTTCGTTGTTTTTGACCGAAAATCTTTCAAACAAATCCCTGCACTCCATAACTAGCCTAAGATTTCATTTATCACAGCCACGTTTTGTTGGCAAAGATAGATCCCTCTATGGTCTGGCAGGGCTAGATGCCAGATCAGAAGCTTGGTCTGTGGTTACCTCGAAATTGCCCCTTCTTAGTCTTGAGCTACGTTCTAAGTGCTAAAAACATCCTTAGGGATGGGGTTTCCTTTCTTGCGCTTAGCTACAATTTTTGGGGGTTAGTTATGCTCATATTCATCAACTTTTGTGTCGTTGAAAGCATCAAAATTATTAGCAGAGTGCATTACCACCTTTAGTGTGACCACATTGAGTCTGATGGTACTTTGTAAGCCAAACATGAGTGCTTTATACTCAACAAGGTTTATTGTGCACTAGAACTTCAAGCAGCCTCTGATCATGCATTTTATATTGTTTTGGGTGATTGAGATATGCCAGGTTCTTGAGCCATCATGTGGCTTTGATCCATCAAAATACATGGCCCACAGCTCGTCTGTACGCGAACCGTTTGACATGCTAGTACTGCTGCTACAACTATTGCTACTGCTATTGGTATAATGTACTGTACAAGTTTCATTACCATTGGTTGGTCATGGAAGGAGTCCCAACTACTTGTCTAGTGGGGATGGAGCTAGCCATGCAGGGTAACACCCTTATGTTGCTTCCAGGAGGTTATTTCCAAACATGAGTCCTGCAAAGGCCAATGGTTCATTTTCATCATTAATGGGAGTGACATTGTGCTTCATATACCTCTCGGACAATACCCAGATTTGGTTGCATTTTCCCTTCCATGGAAGCCACATGAGGGACCAGTCTATAGCAAAATATCCATCCAACTTGCTAGACCAGTCTCTGTAGAATAGTAGAACATATGCTTCCGGTATGTTCACAACAACTATGTTGATGCATTGGTGGACTCGACTATCATGATATAGTTGGATGATCATGTCTCATAGTTCGCCAATGGATGGTACCGATGTTCAATCAATTTGGATGATTTGTGTGGATGTCTCACTCCATTGTGCATTGATATTTTTTGCAATGGAGAGTGGCATGATGTTGGCGGAAGCGCTAGAATCAACCAAGAAGTTGTGAACATTCTAGTTAAAAATTTCATATGATAGCAGGAATGGAGGGAAACCTGAGTTTGCTTCTTCCATTCGAAGTGTGTCGAGCACAGTAGAAAATGATCTAGGAGGTGTGCTTTCTCCCTTGCTAGTATAGGTTGTGTTGTCCACATCTGTCTATCCCAATTTGTCTAGTAGGATGTCTCGCTAACTCTAGATCTTAGCTAACTCTAACAAACTGATGTTCAAACGAGTTTTCTTCATGTCATATACAATGTTGTAGTCCAGAGGTGGTAGGATCATCGAGGTGTCTGGGGTAGGATTGATGTTCATGTTGTTTTGGCAGAGTGTTCTTCAGTTTGCCACTTACGGAGGTATTCTTGTTTGTCATTCTCTTCCTGGATGTGTTCTCTGTTTTCTGCTTTGGGGTGATTGGTGGATGAGCCTTCATCAACAACAACCTCATCAATTTTTGTGCTTCCCCAAGTGTAAGGGGATCACCTATACTCTTAATATTATAACGATCATTTTTATTTTCGGGCTGCTTCTTGATGTTCATCTTCAGCCTTTCTTACGAGCGCTGATATCCATTCACCACATGCCCAGAACTTGATGCTTCATTAGGTGCAACCTCTTCGTCATCATCAGTGTCTTTCATCTTCTTCATATTTCTTTTTGCATTGAATGTATGACCGCATACAAAGATTGCTTCTCACTTCGAGTCTGAACAAGAGTTCTCGTGGTGTTGTTCTTCGTGGAATGAAAAAAGCTTAGGATCTATCCATTATCCAACCCGGAACACAGAGCTCTACATAGTTTTTGAAGTGAATTGGATGCTTTTTAATGAGCATGGGGGCTTCACTGAGGGAGAAATACCATACCACATGCATTCATATTGGGGTATATATATTGAGGAAAAAATGGCATAATATATTGATCACATAATAGGGGGTAAAGGGTTTTTATATCGACATGTATAAAAAATGGAGCTCAAGGTTAATGAAAAATCATAAAGGGTTATAAAAAATGTTAATGAAAAAGGGGATATATACAATATCTAGTGAAAGCACGGTTTTTTTAAATTGGGAGGGTGTATTGGGTTTGTATTGGTATGGGGTTAAATAATGTGATTTTTAGAGGCATTTTCCAATATATAGTCAAATTAAGGGTATTATTTAGCATGCAACGAAGGCATGTGCTATGTCAGAGGTTCATTGAGTGAATCCCCCATGCTAATGAGCTACTTTCCTGTCTCTACTTGTGTGGATGGCTACTTGCAAATGTGTATGTTTTCCATTGTTTAAGCTCAAACACTTATGTTGTCAAGTTCTTAATGAGGCGAGTGAGGGTTTCAATGTGAATTGCTTCCTTGTCTCTACCCTTGCTCACCATCACTTGGGACTGCCTATTCACATCTTTGTAGTCCTTTGTTGGTTCATCATCCTTGATGACTCCAATCATGCACAGGTTTTTCTCAACGACAATAACCTCTTCACAACTTTCCAAGAGTGTTATTTTCGTAGCTCCCTTGATGAATTGCGCAATGCTAGTCAGCAGTGCAGACGTGTAGCAATTGATAGTGATGGAGTCATGAGATTTAGTGTCTACTACAAAATTTTTCAATATGCTTGTAAACCTTTGGTTGAAGTCTTTTACATTTTCTTTCCCCTGCATGTTCAAGCTTCCAAAGTCTTTGAGTAACATAGATGGGGTCTTGTTGTCAACAAAATTTTCAACAAACATGCATTTGAATGCATCCGAGTTCTGTAAGGATTTTGGTGGAAGGTGTTAGCTTCCTGCTGTAGCAGGTATTCATTTTTCATGATTGGCATTTCACAGGCCAAATATGTCGTACTTTGCTTGCTGCAGTGCTCCATATTTGCTTAGACAGTCTCCAAATGAAGAAGGTCACTTCAAGCTCATTCAATTGCCTTCAAATTTTGTAAAGTTATCCCAGTATCTCTACTTTTAGTTAAAGGGAGGTCCAAACAGTTTAATCTTGGTCTCCCTAGGTTTAAATTTCCTGTTTTAGAATATAGAGATTGTAAATCTATCCAAACAGTTTAATCTTGGCAGATTCTTAGATAGGTAGAGAAACAGAAGAGCCCAACAGCTTAATCTGGGCTCCGGAAGAAATAAGGGTAGTATGTAGATAGGAAAGCATCAAAAGAAAATGAGTGATGGGTTTGCAAGTCTAAGTGCACCCCCAAACAAAAGAAGAAAAAATGCTAGGCAAGTAGGCTGGGTAGGTAGTTCTGAGGCTGCTAAAATTGCTGACCAGTTCCAGGTTTTCAGGTATCATATCATGCAGAACATAATCAACAAAGATTTGTAAGTAAAAGGGCTCAAATGAGGTATAACTGACTCCTCTTCTCTGTTTTCCCCAATAATTAACTAATTTCCCCAAAAGAGGTCAAGATCTGCTTGACACCTCTTAAGTTCCTTCATCTTCATAACTCTGGCTTGAGTAGAGATCTGCTTTACTCAAAGTTGTTCCATATTTTCTTCCAAAGTATGGTCCTACCCCCTTGTAACAGCCTAAGCTCTCCCGAACTTAGCGCTTTCTTACCATCTCCATATTAACCACTAACATTATTATTTAGCTCCCTATTATTCCCATCCCCTTATTAATATTAAGTAAAATCCCCCTATGTAATATCCCTCCCCCTGGTTGAAAAATAACCATAACAACTCTCGGGAATTGTTCAGTTTATCAGAAACTAAGCAAGAACCCTGACCTCCAAAACCACCTCCCATATACGATGGACTCCTTCGAAAGTATAAAATCCCTCCGAGGTAATCGGACCCCTTCCGAAACGTCAAATGCCCTTCACACCCACTTACCGGCTTTTTCCTCCTCAAAGTCGTTTTCGCATCGCAACCTCGCACTCTCATATTCATGCAAAACATCGCCCATCGGTCCCCCGCCGATGCGATATTGCGATATCAGCAATCGGAGATCACGAACACCGAGTGTCCAATCCATTCACCTCTCTGTCTCCGCTGATGCGATATTGCGATATCGTCGATCGGCAATCGCAAGCGCCAAGTCTCCAAACTAATTCCCCCCTCGTTCCCCGCCGACGCGATATCGTGATATCGCATCAGAGTCTCTTCACCACAGTACATCCAGTATCTCACCACGTCGCTCTGTACCAGGGACCCACAGCTGATGTCATCCGCCATACAGCCGACGCCATGCTTACGTCAGCAACTAGAAAAGCCGAAAAAGCTTCGCGCAGGGAGAAAAATCGCACTTCGGAGCTCCAGATCAAGAAACGAAGGCAGTTTCCGATGCGTGATTAGCGCAAAGCGCTAATCACACATCGCTGCAGGAAATAGGCCATTTCGAGGAATCTTCAGAGAATCTTCTGATTGCTGAGCCCATTGCGCACCGAAAGAGCCCGAAAATCGCCCAATCGTGCCAAAGGATTCGGTTCGAAGACAGCAGCAGATCAATCACAGAGTTTAAAGTGTATCAGATCAAATCAGCAGGCATCAAGCGTGTCAAAGAGTATCAGTCGACAGCGAAAACCATCAATGTAGCGGCAAAGTGTATCAGAGAATATCTTGAGCAGCGGCCCGAAGCAAGAGAAAATTGAATATCTTCCAGCAAATTCATAGAAGGAGAGTGAAACTACTTGAAGCTCTCAAATCATAATTATTGCACATTCAATTCGCACCGAAGCCGAATTGCAGTCCCGAAGCACATTCACTCCAGCAGCATCGCATCTGGTCCCCAAGGGCCACCTCGTCACATCTTCCGATCCAGCTGCCCCCAGCACAGCCAAAAAGATTTACTTGCATTTATTTCCAGCAGCATTCAGATTTTTGAAGAGTTCTAAACAGACCTGTCAAGGTCACTTGTAATGATGTCTTTCCAATATTTTGTTTATAAATACCACCCTAAGCAATGTTGTGAGGGGTTGGTTGGTTGGTAGTAGTTGTTGGTCAATCTTCTTTCCAGCATTTTCTCTGAGCAGAGACTCGCACTGTAACTGTCATAATTTTCCATAATCAAAGATTGCTGAAAGCATGGATTGCGAAACAACTTGATGTTTCTCTTGGCCAAGGAATGATCACGGAATTCCTGTATCTCTACATGATCCAATAAGTGTTCCTCTCCCCTGTTTTGTTTTTATGCTTTTTTATCACCTTCCGCCTTTCTAAATTGCAGGAAAAAAGAATAGATTAAGATTTGTTTCGTTACACCTTAAGTTCAATATCTGCGTTTTTCAATGTTTTCTTCAGAAACAGTTATGAGCTTGTATTCTTAAATGATCTGGTTTACCCTGTTTCTTTCACATATGAGTGCATGTCTTAGGAATTCTTAACTGCTCCGGGATCCCACTCATCCACTTCTCCTCTTTGTCATCATCATGGAATGATTCTCTTTTTCCTTTCATCCCTGATGTTCATTCTGTACTTTCCGCATACCGAGTATTGTATCCTGTGTGGCTATCCCGCTCCGTATCCCCTTGTGACCAAGAAAACACTCGCATGCCTCAATCTGTGACTCCATGCCCAATGGTTCGAAAGTTATGACACCTTACTGTGCCTCTTTGTTCGAGAATCCTACCTTCTTTCCAATCACAGTCAACATTCCCTTGAAGTCAGAAAGCTAGCCTAAAATCATCAACTAAGGTTGAATCTATAGGAGAGAGCCCTCTCCGGTTGCAGGTGGGCTAGGACCTGCAATCAGAAGATTGGTTTGTGGTTACCTCGGTCGTATCCCTATTAGGAGCCTAGGGACAACCTGAGTGATAACAGTAGATCCACACTGTTTTACAACCATTTTTACTATTAAGGTTGTTTGTCATCCACAGCCTAAAGTAGTTTATTTTCATACACTCTCAATAAGAAAACACTCCAACAGATTTCAAGAAAAAACAAGGTCAGTTTGAATGGTTATTTATGTCATTTGGGCTTTGTAATGCACATTGGCACATTCATGAGAGTTCTGAATTTCAAATGGATGCTTAAGATAAGGTCTTCGTTGCAGGGACTCTTCCCACCAGCTTCGTTGTTTGCTCCTTTGATTTATTTTTGCACTTTATTTGATTGAATGCATGACTATTCACTCATAACTGCACCATCCTTTGCTCATGCATTCAAATCTACTCATTTTCAAGTTTCCCTTGGGTAGATCCGAGCTGCATTGGCTCAGATCTAGCTTCTCCCAGCATGCGCTATGCATGTATGGAACTCAAGGCTCTACCTTGGCTCTAGGAATTGCATAGAGGCTGCCTGTGATTGGCTCCAATTGTGCTTTGCATAGTTCCAAGAGACAATCCTGAGTCTTTCCCATCGGGATTGCATAATACGTAGTCCCATCCAACATCAAGCCAGACTGAACTGCGCATTGCGCAGTTCCAGTCCACAGCTATCCATACTAGATTGTACTCTATGCAGTTCTAGTCATTAGTACATCTCACTAGCAGCTAAGAGTCTGCAATGTGCAGATCCAGCTAACATTCTCTCACATCTTAAAGTCACAACTATGCAATCTTTCCCTACAGTTGTCCAGTTTGTTGCATGATCTATCCTTGTAGTGCTTTGTGTTTTTTAGCTAACATTTGCTTGTTGTGAGTGTCCACTTTGTCTCCAGGTACATCAGTGGTTGAGAATCTTCTCAATAGTACATGCATCATGGTTTCCAAGAGAGATGGATCAAAGGATATTGTAGAGAGCAACACTGAAGATGTGGTTGAATAGGTTCCAATGAACTTTCCTATCTATGCAGATATGCAACTTTTCGTAGAGAAGGACATGAATATTACATGGAAGGAAATAAGGGACATATTTGCAAGCAATTTCAAGGAAGATTTGGAATACCAACAAGTCTATGTCAATATTCACAAGTTAGGCTTGTACAGGGTTGCATGCAGGTACCCCACCTTCCCATATATGGATATAATTCACTGGATTGTCTCACATACCAATCCTAAGACAATAACACTAAGAAGTACCAGTGGAACACATCTTGCCACCTTCAGGATGAAAAACTACCATCAGATGTATCACTTGCCATAGTCGTTGAACTACATGGATGCATTGTTCTTCACTCCCAACAATAATGTGAACACTAAAGACATCATGAAGCATTGGGTAAAAGAGCCATCGAAGTTTGGAGTGACAACCAAGTAGGTCTACAAGATGAAGTCACTCAAGAAGGCTTACCAATTCTTGGTCATCTTTGCATGCCACTTGTATGGCCAGGAGAGCACAAAGACCTTCCTACAGAGTTGGGTGAGTTGGAAAATGAAGGAAGGAAATTCAATTGGTCTGACATGTTATCTCTTCAGTTGAAAGTGCATGTTTCTAATGCCTAGAGTCCATCTAAGGATGAGAAAGAAATATTCTTTATGACTTTGTACCTGCTTGATGAAATTTGTGCCCAAAAATAGTTCCCTAGCATGGGTTGGACATGGACACCATCAGAGGATGTTGTGAATGTCTATTACAAGTTGCTCTCTGAGTGCAGCTACTGATGAGTCATGGCGAGGTTGTCTGAACACTTCATCATCCCATTATATAGGATCATCAACACGATCCACCTTGCATGTCCTAGGAAGTGATGTAGGCATTGCTTAACATTGCATATTAGTATGCCTCACCCGGTGGCAGTGGGCACCTTCATCTGGATCTTTGGCGAGGAGAAGCCTCTGCATGAGCTACCGAGGTTTTCCACAGAAAAGATGGTTATGAAAGAGGTTACATACCACATCTCCACAAGGTTATCAGTAGGACTGCGCATGAAGAAGAAGGCATCCTTGCCTACTCTTCCTTTATAGATTAGGTTGTACGAGATCTATACCTTGAAGGATACAGATGCTGAGGCCGAGAACTTTTAGGTTTGGCACCAAGAGTTTCAATCTATATGATCCCCACTATATATGAAAGAACCACTATGCAAAGGTGTATTGTCCATGGATCCACGGGGCATGCCATTGGCCAGAGGAAGAGCCTTGGAGGTATTTCTATAATTCCTATAGGCTCGATGAATCAGTCAACGTAGATGTAGAATGGAAAGTAGCACTACAATCAATAGCACCACAGGAAGCAACAACAATAGTGAGAAGCAAACCGCACAAGACAAAGGCAATAGGAAGATTTCCCAGAGCATAGAGGTTGAGAAAAGCTACAAGTTTAGAGAAGATCCTCTTGTTGAGAGAGTAGCTTTGGAGATAGATGCAAAGAGGCGACAATGTGAAAGGAGAGTAGAACGGAGGAAGAGAGATAACAAAAAGGTTGGAAGATATAGAGAGGAAGTTGTAGGAAACAAAAATGAAGTTGAAACAAGAGCAAGAGCTCAGGAGGAGAGAATGGGAGGAAAAGAAGAAAAATAACAGGAGGAAAGGCAAGGCGCACTGACAGAGAAAATTGCGCCTATACAGGTTGAGATAGGAGAGTAGCTAGCAGATCAAGAAGAGGGTGAGCAGGTGCAGGTTCAGGAATTTTCTCAGTAGGTTGAGCAGATCGTTGAGACAATGGACATGGAAATGAAACAAGATCCGTAGGACCAAGACACCAATCTCATGCCAAGGGCATCCAAGGTCGCACCATAGTCTCTGTCACTTCCAAAATCAAAACCCATCCCAAGTGAGCAAGGAGAGGTTGTTCTCCTTAATGATGATTTAGAGATGGATGTGTACAATCTATCATTCAACAAGTCACAGCACATGATTGTACAAGCATGTAGAAAGCAGCTCCCATATGATCACACATCCCCTGTACACATAGAGGAAAGGGTGATTGTATCAAATGTTAGAATACAGCCACCTGCCATGGTTGAGGCTTCTCAGGCTTATTCAAAATCCATGAGTTCAATGGTCAAATGCTTGATAGAAGAGAATGATCGGATGGCAAAGGACTTGCAAGAGGCCAGGTAGAGAATAGAGTAGTTAGCAAGATCTGCTATGGCAGAAATGAAGAAAGAAATACTTCTGGAGATATAATATTTGCAGACCACCATGCATACATTGTATATGATATTTGTCATCGTGCGCAAAGTGGTTTCCCATCTATATGGCTTTTGGCAGTAGTGCGCAAAGACAACCCAAACTCTCAAAGGCATCCACGATGCCATTGCGCATGTATAGGAATGGATAATGATGTACAAGGGGACCTCGCTTTACTTGCACAAGATAATGAAGCCATGGGCAGATGTAGACAAAGTATGGATTTAGATGTTGATCCAGAACTATGATCATCTCCCTCTTCTCATCATGAGCATTGAGGCTTCCTATGCATGGTTGTATAGGAGTTTGGATGTGATAGTGAGGATGCATAAGATCCCTTCCATTAGGACCCTCACTCAAGCCATGAGGAAGAACTAAGTCATGTTGGAGGTCGATGGGTACATAGATCAGTTGATGAGCAAAGCCACCAGTGATGATTTGCAGTTGAGTGCAGAGAACATGCAGAAATACATCGGTGGTCCAACCACACTCAAGACAGTGTTGTACATGATTTAGGATGAGCTAGACAGGGGTTTCAGAACCATATACCCGGAAGCCATGGAGGCAATAGTCCACTTCAATAAATACATCATCAAATAGTATGGGGACATGATAGTGTAGTACCAACCTTCGTATTAGTTCATCACCAAAGATCACCGTGAGGAGGTTACCGAGTTGGTCTTTCCCCAAGGCCTTGAGTAATGTTGTTTGTCTTGTTAAGCTGACTCGAGCCTATTTTGTCCCACATGGGAATTTATGGAAATTGTATTATTGTAAGTATGGTGTAAGTGAAATTCCAAGTGTCACTAGTGGAATGTGAACAGTCACTATGTAATGTGAAGAGTGATGAGGGTAGTCAAAGAGTCAAAGGGGAATGTTAAGGGTCACCCCACCCTTTTCTATATATAGAACCTCATAACTCATAGTACAGGCTTTTGGGAGCCAATTGTTTGCCTAGGCATTGCTTAGAGAAGGCTTGGAGAGTATTGTGATGAGCCTTGGCTTCTCCACAGCGTAGAGTGAGTACATCTCTTTGGAGAAGCAGGTGGTGTTGATTGTAATGTTCCACTATTGGAGCTAGTGGGTTTCAATGGTGTATGTATGGATGGAACTTTCACTTAATATATATAAATGAGCCAACACGTTTTCATGCATATATTGTTATTATAGTACGATTATTCTAGTTACTTTAGCAATGTATGTTATTTCACTTACACATTTTTGTATGAACTATTTTTTATATGATTGTACAAATCTTTTTGAAGATATGTTGTATTAACCTCACTTTGGATTTTGGACTATTCTTCTTCTAGCCTATGATGTCATTTAGCTCATGTGTTCCTTTCAGGCTACATACTATTACAAGCTTCTAAGGGACACACTTCCTTTCCCCCTTTATGTGTTAGAACCCCCATACATCTCACTTGACACACTGCAAGGTCACACACTTGCTTCTGACAAAGTTATCATACTTAACTCTGCGTGCTACTGTAGTCAAGGAACTACTATACTACACACTGCTAGGAATCCTACTCCAAACGTTCTGAGGTCTAGTTGAGACTTCTTACTGGGGAGATCCCCTAACATGTTGGCGAGTCTAGCACCTTCAACAGGATCATTTCAGTAAGCTATGTGTGTTGACGCCTTGTAAGAAACAAGTTACAATTAAACAAACTGCAAATATGTTCTTCCAAAATGTACGGGTTCAATTTGAGTTACCAACTTTGATTATTTTTTATCAAGATTCTCAATTTATCGGGAAGTTTTGGTCAAGTTTATGAGAACTCATGGACACAAAGTTGAAGAAGAGTACAACATTTCATCCACAAACTGGTAGCTAGTGTGAACAAAATAGTAGTGCATATCCTTCGAGGATATTGTGGTAAGCATCCTAAACTTTGGGATGAGCATTTTCATTACATCTAACATGCCTACAATTGTGCCAAGCAGTCATCTACACAAGTATCTCCATTTGAAGCATTTTTGTGTAATTTTCCAAGTCCCCTTTAGATTTCATATTTGTTTAAAGATATTACAGTAGATGGACATAGTGATGTGGACAAAGCCAAGCATTTCATTGAACAAATCCAATTAGTGCATCAAAGGTTACAAGAACAACTTGAGAAAAGCCAAGTCAAGTACAAAGTAAGACATGATAAGAATCAGATTGATCATGATTTCCAAGTGGGAGATCAATTTTGGTTGTACATGAATAAGGAAATATTACAAAGTGAAGGTAAAAATCTCAAGCCAATCAAATATGGTCCTTTCAAAATTTTGGAGAATATTGGTAAAAATGTTTTCCAATTAGATTTGCCACATTATATGCAAATTTATTCTATGGTGAATGTGAAAAAGTTGAGATTGTATGAACCTCATATGATCATTGATCAAGAAGAGAATGTTCATATTCCATCTATAGAATATTTTTATTCTGAATATTTAAATGAGTTGAGGGAAGACTCCATTCTTGATAGGAGGATAAGAACTTCATGCAGAGGCAATGTGGAGTATCTTCATGTGGGGCTCAAAGGTACCAATCCAACCAAAGAAAGGTGGATATAGATCAGGAAAGTGGAGGAGTTAAACCCTCACTTACTTTCTAAGTAAAAGAATACTTTTGGTGGTTGAAAAGCTTCCAGTGGGGAGGAGTGATCCACGTGATCAAAAATATGCTAAAAAAGAAAGTGCTCAAAATCTCCCAAAACTAACACCAAATCACATATCTCATCGCTCTGAATCCAACAATGCTTGAATCTTCTCAATCTGACACCGTATGAGGAAGTTATCACGTTATGACGTTTTTGGTAAACAACTAAAAAGCCAAAGTGCGGGGTTGACCATGCAAAACATACGTTGATGTCAGCATGGTGAATGGGATGTATGGGTTGGAAAGTGGACCAATTCCATGAGTACATGTGGCATGCTGGTATTTTTTAGAAGGTTTGTAATATGGGCTAATCCAGGGCCACCATGTGGGCCAACTAAAGGGTGCCACAAGGCCCAATGAGAGGTCGCGACATGGCCTCGGGAATGGTGCCAAAAATTTCTTTGGTCGACCGACCAAATCCATGGGGCTCAATCCCATGACTAATCAGGCTACAAGTGTTTCTTATTAGACATGGGCACACGATTTTATTTAAGTTTGAATGGTGGAGAGGTTGGGGGGAAGGGCGGGTTGGCAACCATGGCCGACTAACCTGACCCTTGGTTATTAGTATCGCATATAACTGCAGGCGGAGAGCTCGAGGGACGGGTGTGTGGTACCCTACCATGATGGCTCTAGGCCATATATAGACCATAAGATCAAGAGCGAGGCCAAGGAGAGCACATGGCCTATGGCCTATGCGCCCCAGTCCCACATGATCACATAACCATCAATGTGGGTATTGGAAAGGGGCTTTGGCCATTAAACCTTTTTTTTTTAATATTTAAACCAACCACCAAAAATAATGACGGGAGGTGCGGGTCAAACCGTTGACCTCTACCTTACCACTCAAATGTGTCAACCAATTGGGCTATCACAATTTTGTTACAAGTTTTGACAGGGCGATGAGCTAAT
Source organism: Pinus taeda (assembly GCA_000404065.3). Lineage (NCBI taxonomy): Eukaryota > Viridiplantae > Streptophyta > Pinopsida > Pinales > Pinaceae > Pinus > Pinus taeda. The sequence continues at coordinate 15,830 of APFE030102162.1, read as the reverse complement.
ATGGTGAAGTTGCAGACCAATTTTGGAAAAGGAGGGTTTCTTGCTCATTTTTAATCCTTTTTAAGCTCAAGAAGTGCCTAAACAAGGTTTTTTGGACATTTTGGACGCAATGGAAATGTTATTTTCATAGATTGAAGCTCTTATGATTATGTATTGAGCATTTTAGCATATAAATAAAAATTTCACCATTGGAAATTGAACCCAGAGATGTAGCCAAGGAGGGGTGAACTCCATTATAAATTTGTTATATTTAATGCTACTTGTTTTTCCTTTTTTAACTGTTTAAATTCTACAAAATTCACTTAATTTTTGTGCTTTCACAATCATGATCAATTGCCTAAAATACATAAATTAGCTTGCAAATCATTTTATGAAACCTTCACTTTTTGATTTAGGATCAATCACTAATTCTAGATTCACATTATTTATCTATTGAAAGTAACCCCGATAAATACAAATCCTTTACATTCATATTTATTCCTTATGTTTGTAACACATAAATCTATTATATGAGAGCTTGTTGCAAGATTTGTTGGGGTTTTCTCTTTAGCACTCAACCATTGGATTCATTTGAGGATATAAGAAGAATCTTCCATATATCAAGAAAGGAGTACCATCTCTATAAAAATGAGAAGAGTCTTTCTTGTTCCTCACAAGATTTTGTTTCAATTTTCATTATTTTCTCCTACAGGAAAAAGTGATCGAAATTTCTCCAAGTTGTTATTGTCATATATGAAAGGATTATATATGTTCTTTCTAGATTTGATTATTATTTATTTTGGTTTTTCAGTATTAACAACCATACCTATATTATAATATAAATCCCAGATAATTCTTAGTTTCTTGCCAAGATTGTAAGGTCTCTTCACAAAAAGAACAATATCACCAACATAAAGAAAAAGACTCATGACTATACTAGTGAGGGTGGGGCCAACAAAGCCTGCTTCTTGCAAACACTTTTCTAGCTTATTCGTGTATATGCCAAAAATGGTAGGGGACAAGAGGTGTGCTTTCTTGAATTTGTTATTGCAATTAATTTCTTTTAACCAACACTTCGTATTCCTATACTTGCAAATAACATTGTCATAAAACCTTGCCACAACAACCCTCAACTCAAGAGGAATCAATATCTCTTCCAACCTCTTGTAAAGATTTGTCCTAGGAACGATGTTAAAATCTTTTCTAAAGTCAACAAAACAAGAAAGGAAATCAGTTTTATGATTGTGACACTCCTTTGTAATTATCTTGAGAGTAACAAGCTGGTCCAAAGTTGAATGATATATTATAAACTCAACTTTGCCTTTATGTTGGTGAAATTTCTCTTTTCATGAACTAAACTTTTCACGAACTTTATGATATAAACTAAGAATTCTAGCCTTTCTAGCCATAAGATAATCTTTTTTTCCAAAATAACTCCATACAACTTGGATAAGATAAGGATAATCATAATGGTCCTATAAATAGAGAGGATTTTTCTATCCCCACTTTTAAAGATAGGTACATTGAGGCTCTATGTCCAAGGTTTAAGGGAGCCTTGCTTCACTGCCAAATTGAAGAGCTTGTGTATATGAGGGATGAGGATAGGCTTATCTGAATCTTGGGGGGTTATAGTCTAAGTTCAGATGTATAAGCAATAAAATCATATTTCAATGTAAAAGGAAACTTGATAAATATGTAATTGACAGAGTAACCCCTAGTTAAAGTCAACTCCACCAAAAAGACAACTTATCATAATACAATAGGAAGATAGTGAAGGTATAGGAGGAGAAGTCCCAAAATTGGCCTCATTTCATGTAATGGTTCTTCTTAATGGAATTATTCTTCTTGTGTGTGTGTGTGTGTGTGTGTGTATTTTTGATGTATTTTGTTCTTTCATTTTTCTAAGTATTCTTATGACTAGTTTTATAGAAGATTTGTATGTTTGACTCCTCCTCTCTCGACATTCAAACCTCCAAGATCTTAGCCATCAAGATCTGGATCAATGGAATCATAGTAGGTTACAAATCCATGGGAATGAGGGTTTGAAGCATATTTCAGTTTAAATTGTTGCAATAATCTCCAGCTTCCTTTTGGCACTTTTGGAGTCCATTTGCTTGACCATCCACTGTAAGTATCATAGTTGGTCCACAAACATTATAGGGTTTTCTACCCTTCAATATTCATTCACCATTGTAGGAACATTTTTAAATGGATTCACTACATCCATTCGTATGTAGCACAGAGGTTCCATGACCTCTACAACAACCCATGTTTCTCTACAAGCCCTTGGCATCTTTTGTGGACCTCTTTATTTGGTATTATCACATTCATTGTTATTGTATATTTATACAACCATGCCATAAATTAAATAATTTGTCTGCAACACATAGAATATTGGTTATACAACCATGCCATAAATTAAAAAATCTATCTGCAACACATATAATATTGGATAACCTCATTTTAGCTACATCTCAACTTGTACATGGTGGTATAGCCGTCATAGAAGCACAATAATGGATGGAACACAAGGAAACAATATTTAGTGAACTTCATGCACGTGCCACGACCTATAAAAAGCACTTCAAAGGGTGCACAATAACTCATTTTAAAGGATTTTTTGTTGTTTCAAATTGGTGTTTTTATGGAATTTTATTTGGCTTCATGGTTTGAGAGATATTATCAATTGAAGTCATGTTTGTAAAGAATCCTGACCTGCATACTTTAAGTTCTAGGAATTATATTCTCACTCCACAGATCATTATAGAGGAAGTATCTTATATCAATGGAAAGATATATTCAATACCTCAAATGTGTCATTGATGGAATCTTGTTTCATTATCTATAGAAAAATTTATTGACAAAGTTGTAGTAAGAGATCCATTGTTAGAAAAAAAAAAAAAATAAATAAACAATGATCTTTTTGGGTCAACCACAAACCCACAATTATGGGTAACCCGCACAAAACCCTTCTCCAAACTTACTATTTCCAATCCAATTATGGGTCATCCACAAATCCATGGCTATATATTAACCATACAAAACCATTCTCTTCATTGCCACTTGACATATTGTAATCATGATGGTTATGGGTCATCCGTAAACCCACAATTATGGGTAAAACACATTAAACCCTTCTCTTCATTGTCTCATGGCATATTGTAATCATGGTGGAACATTAATCATAAAGGAATCCATCTTTTAATCGCATTTTGAATTATGGGGACCATCATTGTAACAACCTTGGTTAAAAGTTCATGTAATAAAAGTTAATAAAGGTGAAAAAAAACCACGGGTAAGGGACACTTATTCCATGTTGGATGTTGGGGAAATATATCCTAGTGGGAATCACTGGATGTGTGTTTTGGCTAAGGAAAATTGGCAAAGGCTAAGGAAAAGGCATTAAAAAAAAAGGCATTTTTGGCACATTTATTCATGAAAATAAAGGAAATTAGGAGAAAAGTAAGGTGAAAGGTCACAGGTTGCATGTGAGGAGGGAAATGAAGGAAAAGAATGGAAAATGAAGAAAATAGAGGCTTCATTCATAAAAAGGCTTATGAGGATCAGTTAATGACTTTTGTCACTTCAATCTTTTTTCAGTTTAATTTTGGAGCTCTCTCATTATTCTGTCTCTCTCTCTCACACACTCTTAGTCACTTAGAGTTTTCTTGGAGCACTCTAGTTTGGAGCAAGGAAAGGAAAAGCAAGAAAATGAAAGGAAAAGCAAGCAAGGATCAAGGAAAGGAAAGCAAGATCCATCATCTTCAACAGGAATACTTGCAGGTAACCTTTTTCATGTGTGATTTCCTAACTGGTTTAGACATGCGTGGATTTTCACGTTGGTGTCTGGTTCTCTTGCTATCAATGGAATGGTTTTGTCAGGTTATGATAGTGGTTAGGTTATGATGCTTATTTTGGTTTTTGATCTTTGGTTCACTGGATGGATTTTAGAATCCAGGGTGGAGGTCATCTCAAGTTTCATTCCCAAAGGCCTTGGAATCCCTTGACCGATTTTGGCGAGATACACTGTAAAGCCTAAGGGAGCAGTCTCGGTTAGGGCCCAGTGATATGGGTTTGGAATGTGGTAAAGCCTGAGAGATAAGGAGACAAAAATTTCCTCAAGGATAGTGATGGATTCTGGATGGCATTCCAAGTTCTGTCAAGTTGTGATCGGAGCACCAGTTTTGGTATGATCACGGTTTGATGTGGGTGGAGGTGGTTTAACCTCTAGATTCCCTTGGTTGTTCTTGGATTGGTTATTCTATGAAATCCCACATTCATGCTTGGAATATGGCACGAGGGTGACTGGTTGAAAGAGAGATTTGGTTTAGCCATGTCTATGCTCGGGTGGTATGTGGAAGTCCCAAACATGGTTGGATTTGCCTATGATTAATAAAAGATAAGTTCTCTTACTTTTTCACTCATTTATATGTGGATTTAATGGTTGTCATATATCTAAAATTTATATGGGTTAACGCTGGTTATAAGCATGGTTGAATGACTGGTTTATGTCATGGTTATTTCATATATTTACTTGTATTTGTTAAATGGATGAATGCAAGACCTAATTAATGATGTAGTAGTTCAATGGAGGAGTTGATCCTTTTGGTTATGTTTCATCAGTTGTTTCATTCATTTATGCTATGTCTTGTATCCTAGACCTGTAGGTTGTATTGATTCCAAGTGTTTGACAGAATGTTAGTCTCGGTTGGGGATGCTTAGGCCTAGTCCTAAGAGTGATTTTTGATTGATCAACATGGTTATCATGTTTTTAATGAATTATGGAAGTTACAATAAATTTTGGGTAGAGGCTAGGATTTTGGGCTAGAAAAGTGGTTTAAATCCTGGGGTCACTAGCACAGAACTAGTAATTTTGGTCCACTATCACTGGTAGGTAGGCCTTTGAGAGAGACTTTGGCTTTCTAGTGACTCCCTTTCCCATAGCATGAGAGGGACTATGGCCTAAGAGCTTTAGAATAGCAATGGGACCCAGGGATAGGTTGTCTCAGTGGTTGACTTGTCTCCTTATGGTTTTTCTGATGATGTTGGATGATTTTATGTGATGTTTCATCTATTCCACTTCCTTAAGGTGGAATAGGAGGTCGAATCTAATTGTAGTAGCATCTCTCCTCATGTTTACCCCGGTTGGCATGGTAAATTTAGGTAAACCTTAGAGGAGGTGTTACAAATTGGTATCAGAGTATGTTTTCGCTCTCTTTAGGTCATATCTGGTGCTACAAATATGGGTGAATGTGTTCGTCATGCATGCATTTTAGTTATGTGTGTGGTTCTTACACTTTCATTCCATGTTCTTGTTTCACTGCATCATATTGATCATGGTAGTATTAAGTTTATTGTGAGGAACTTGATGTCGGTTTTATGGAATGCATCATCATGAGTATATGATTGTTTATACAAGTATATGTAGCTTGATTACATCCATGTACGTTGGGTTTCATTCTTAGTTATTTGATTACATGCATCAGCCTTGTAGGTTGATTATAAAAATTGATTTCTTATTCTCGACTACATGCAGTTATGTGTATGTGTAGTTGATTAGGCATTGCTTATGTAGGTGGATAGTTGCATGAGGAATGTGTGTACTCGAGTAATGGTTGTTGTCATGCATGAGGTCATAGCATGCATTGTTGATATGGCCTTGCATTGATGACTGGCCCTGACTATAATGATGGATATGAATTGATGCACTTATTGATATATGTCTATATGTTATTATGGTTATGTTATAAATGCATCACACTTCTTTTTTGATCTTGCATAAAAGGAATCCTCCTCGAGTTATGCTAAGGTATCTTGATTTGTGGTGATTTGTTTTAGCTTACATAATATGTCTTGTTGGAAAGAGATCATATGGCTAACAAGGTGGTAGACTACATAGAATCTCCCAATGCATTAGATGGGCAGTGTGGTGTGGGGCACTCTTCTAACTTGGTAGACACTTTGAGAAGCCTGAAGGAAGAAATAAGGACTTGCAAAGTAGATAATGACAAAATCATGCAGGCACAAGAGAAACAACCAGGGGTGAATGCGATACTACTTTAGAGTTTATCAAATTTGCAGTGACAAGGACCTCTTCAGATCAGCCACGGACATGAGGATAGAAATAATGGGGCATATGGTAGTAGGTCTCATAATAGACATAGGTTAGATAGATCTGACACTATTAGAGATGGAAGGATGTTGGACACTCCAAATAGGAGGGGTGATAGACACAAGTATTACTCTAGTTCTAGTTTTGATAGACATCATGATCGTCATCATTATTGTTCGTACAAGAAAAATGATTGGGGTTACTTGCCGAATGAATTCAAGAAGGCAAAGCCACCTACCTTTGATGGAGAGATGAAGAAATTGCAAGATGTGAAGGCTTGGTTGCTTAGAATGAAGAAATTCTTTAGATCTCATGATTACTCAGAAAACATGAAAGCAAGGATAACCATTTTCAATTTCAAAGGTAAAATGGATATTTGGTGGGAAGACGTGAAGAATTTCAAGGACATACATGAGGATAAATTGACTTGGCATGCATTTGAAAGGCTCTTCAAGAATAAATACTTGTCTGAGAGGTATTATGATGACAAAGCTAAGGGGTTTTATGAGTTGTAGATAGGTTCTATGATAGATGAGGAGTATACTAGCAGACTTTTGGAGTTGTTGAGATATGTTACTTACCTTAGAGAGGATAAGGCCAAGGTTCAGAGATTCATCAGTGGGTTTCCAATTGCATATAAAAATTGGATTGAGTTCGAAGAGCCTAGATCGTTAGAGTTGTTGGGCCCAGGATCCCCCAAGGGTAGATTTGGGGCTTAAAGCCCATATTTTGGTCCAACTTTTATAAAGACTCCGCATTTTGTGGTCGCGGAGCACGTAGATATTAAAGAGTCATAGGGTTGTTCGCCCTTATTTTGATGATGTAATGTCAGTTGTAAAAGATCTACCCATGGTCCGTGGACCATGGGATTGTATAAATAGAGTGAAGCTCTAAGTAGATAGATATATACAACATGAAGAACGATATGATGTATGAGAGATATCTCTAAGTAAACGTATAAGTTTGGCTCATAATGTAAGTAGAGGCTCTACAGCTGAGTGCACAGAGGCCTAGAAGTCTGCAACTGAGTACGCAAACCCCTGCAACTGAGTGCCAAGGCGAGTCGAGTCTGTAATCATCTAGAATTATCAATAAAGAGAAGTATTCTATAATTTTTGCGTCTTTATTTCATGTTTATGCATCTATTACATTGGGTGTGAATTTCACTTCTAATTCTTATACGATGCGCAAATGTGTATAACTGTATTGGTTAAGTGAATGCAAGTGAGAACAACTATTTATGCGAAGCTAAATAAGATCTGTTAATAAGATAAGTAAGATTCTTAGCTTAGTTTGGGATATATCATGGTTCACTACCCCAGCAGCACGAAAGCATATCAGCCCCTGGTTAGGGCTGCGCGAAAGCCGATTGTAACATTTCACGGATGTACTAAAGGGTAGAATAGAGGGATAAGTAACCTGCGCGAAGGCAGGTATAGTTGGAATAAACCGACATCACATCCATCTCAAGGGTGTAGAAACTTGGTTCCAGCACCCCCCCATACTTCTTCGAGTGAGACTTCAATCTGTGCTCCGCAAGTTGATGCCGAAAGGGATAGTAATGTAGGGATTTGTTTGGCTAATGAACCTGGGTCAAGAAACCAAAAGCCAACAAATGGTTTCGTTGTCGGGAGCGGAATCTTCATGAGAGATGTGTGATGTTGTATCACTAGAATCCAACTAAGAAAAAAATCGAAGGCTGGTTGGATAGAAGGATTCATGAGTTCACGGCACATGAGAACAGAAACCCGTGACTATCAAAAGAATAGTGGTTGGACCAATACCTATATACAAAGATCCACAAAATATTTTTTGCCTCTTTCCATACTGATCTATAAGAGTGTATCATGAAGCTAGTAGATAGCCAAGGAAGGTGGAAACATGACAATCCTATTGTGTGGACCCTAAAGCTAGTGCGAAGGTTGGAATCATCAGGGGATAAGATCGTGCACACCGTCGATCATTGGCTTGATTGCATTATAGGAGGATTTGTTACTGAGTTCGTGGTCGACACTTCAATCAGCTATAGCGAGGCAGAGTGATGCTTTTTCAAAGGACCGCGAGGTAAGTACGTAAAATCTTTGAATACTTCGATTAAAATTTTGTTGTGCGAAAAGTGGGTTATACAATTACCTTGATGTTTGGGACTACGCGAAGCGGAAAAAGTTACAGAAATGAAGGAAATAAAGGTCCATAGTATAGCCCCTTGATTTCACCACCGCAAAGGGATGAAGAAGGGATAGCGAAGGTCTCTACACGAAGTGCTATTCAATTGATAAGACAGGGATTTCCATGAATACCACCTTTTACCACACCACCTCCATCTTCACCGTCATCACCTCCAAATTCACCCACACCATCTCCACCACCACCGTGATTCAGTATGGCAAACACAGTGAAGTTGCCTTTGTTCAAAGGCTTGGGAAATGAGTTCCCAAACCAATTATGGTTCGTTGTGAGGGTTGTATGGGAATCTCCAGGTGTTACAGATGATAACATAAAGAAGGAAACACTCGCTAGTGCTCTGCAAGATCGCGCACTAACCTGGTATATTAAGTAGTCCAGTGATAACTTGAATGCTAGAGTAGCGGACATCCAAACAACACTGAATAGGGAATTTAGCAGGCCTAAATCTGAAGTGCAGTCGATTGTTGGATTTAAAGAGATAACGATGCTACCAGGCAAGACACCTTCGGAACTAGATCAAAGGCTGAAATGTATGATCCGCAAATCCAACATGAATTTGACAAATGGAGAGCATCGTGAATGGTTTGTAGCTTCGCTACTACCACATTTAAGGAGTGTGCTATCATAGTAGAAGATAAAAACTTAGGCAGAGGCCTTAGGGATTTCCATGAGGCTACACGAGACTCCGATGCTTGATCCTAATCTAGGAGTTCAACAAATCCACGCATAGCTGAAGAATCTGTGCCTTGAGATGCAAAGCTTCAAGAAGGATAGGATGGTTTGGCCAGGGGTACACAAAGAAGTATGGTGTGTGAAATGCAAGATTCAAGGTCATGACAAAGAACATTGCCCGGTCTTTACAAATTACCTTGCAAGAGGATGACCAATGCCTTTAAGAACAGAAACTCAAGCAGGACCTAGCACGGTGCCTACTTTGTGGTGTGCTATATGTCAAATAGCTGAAAAACATGCCACGAATAACTACCATCTGTTACAGAAGTATATGCAAACTATGAAACAATTGTTCTACAACTTTTCCAGATCAGTGGGACATGACGAGCGTACCTACATGAGCTATGAATTGATGATGGATAGAACTCCCACCTACAGGGTTCAGGCCGAAACACAACCCCTCGACCAGAATGCAGGGATGGCGTGGAAAGGATTTCAGGGGCGCGGATGAGGCTGAGGTAGAGGAGGACCTGGTAGAGGTCACAAAAAGTTGATTTTCTACAATTGTGGAGGGCCAAGACACTATGCCCGCGATTGCGCTAATCCAACGCGCCCGTCGTGCAAGTATTGCACGTTGTTTGACCATGAAATAGAAGATTGTCCTACACTGATAGCCAGGATATGTGACAGAGGAGCGCTACCACCTCCCCCAACTTAGAACCTGTAGATGATGAGGTCTAAGCCACACGAGGAAGATCCAAATATAAATGTAGTGCTCTGAAGTGGAATCACGACAGGAGATGGCAAGGGAAAATAGTCGAAAGACAGTACATGGGTTCGGAAAGCCCCGACGAAAGAGGCTGAGTTCGATTTGGAGCACGCTTGGGAAACATTCATGGAAGCTAAGAAGAGCTTCATTGAGGCCTCCACTTCAGGAAGCAAAGATAAACCGGAGCCAGAGATAAACTCGAGCCAGAGATAAACCCATCCATGCTCACACTTTCTTGGAGACCTATATGAATTTACTGCGCGATAGTAAGGTTGTGAAAGGGTTACAAGATCTCATCAACATATGTGTTGGGACTGCACCAGTTGAACCACGCGTAGTTCAAAAGATTGGAAAGCATAAGACAAGGACAGGACGTGAAATGAGACTCACCGCAAAGATCGGAGAATGCGAAATGGATCAAGTCATTCTGGATTTGGGATTAGATGTGAATGTTCTACCGAAACAAACATCAGGGTGAATGGGGAGGCCTATGCTAAAATCGTCTCCAATTCAGCTAAGGATGGAAAATTAGCATAAAATCATACCCATGGGGTGGCTGCATGGAGTGACTGTGGATATTGAGGGAGCAAGCACACTGGGAAATTTTGAAGTAATAGAGATTGTTGATGACAACAATCCCTACCCCATGCTCTTGGGAATTGATTGGGCTAATGAATGAATGGGGTAATCAATCTGAAGAAGCGAAAGATGATTTCTTAGAAGAAGTCACTATGCGTAATAATACCATTGGATCCTGCTGAAGGATCACGCTATATGGAGTCAGTGCGCGACTATGAGAGTGATGATGATCTGGACTGCATATATAAGATAACAACGTGAGACGAAGACTGGGTGAATTGGGAGCGTGAGAGCTCTTGCACTTTAGACTCCAACAAAGAAATAGAACGCTAGCAGAATCAGTTACATGAAGTAACTATGCTGAATTGCAACATGATGACCCGGTCACTGCGTTGTGTGCCATCGAAGGAAAGAAATTTTCCTACTTATGATGGAACAAATGGGGTCGATGTATTTTTGGATGCGTTTGAAAGAGAGGTGCCAGAAAAACAACACTTCCAAGCCTTGGACTAGGCACTGCGCACTACGCCCGCAAGATGGTGGGGTATGCACAAGGGGAGTTTTGATGATTGGCGCGAATGTAGGAAAATGATGTGAACATGATTTGGGAAGCCTAAGATGCGACTAACAGAAAAGTATGATGGGAATAATGATCCACACAAACATCTAGCCAAATGGACATAGGCTTATGGAGAGAAGCCACAACCTGAGTGGGTTCACCTATTCTGTAATACTCTGGATGTTATCCTAATGAATTGGTATGTAGAAACAAATCTTTGCCAAGGGATAAGTGAATGGGATATCTTGCGTGAAGTATTCATGATGACATTTAGTTTTGAGGATGGGTTTGATGGTATTAAGGAAGCACTACAAAAGTGAAATCAACCATCTTTCGGATACCGCAGGATCCTTTAGACCTAATGCAGCCTGAACGGGCTACTTAGCTGAGTCGCGCGCTGGAATATTATAATGCTACTACTGAAGAAGAGGATGAGGATCCATAGAATATTAACATTCCAGAGGCATAAGGCCACCGCGAGGTTCAAGGACCACAAATTTAGAACCTTGATATAACCGCGCCAATGAAAACTAGATAGGTGAACATTGGTAGAGAGGCAGAACCCAAGATCACAAATATCGAAGACTACTGGGACGACATGACGGTGGATAAGGTCACTGAATTACTCCGCGAATATCAATACTTATTCCTTACCAAGTTTATGGATTTGAAAGGAATAATCAAAGACCTGGGAGTGATGAAGATCACGCTAAAGCCCGAAGTGAAGCCAGTTAACCAGAGGCCTTACTACCTAAATCCGAAGTACAAGGAGAAGGTCTTCCAAGAGCTAGACAAAAGCTAGCAGCAGGCATCATTGAGCCTATGGAAGAGTCTAACTGGGTAAACCCAATGGTGGTGCAAGAGAAGAAGCAGAAGGATGAGATAAGGATATGCGTGGATCTTAGAAAGTTGAATGATGCCTGTGTGCATGATCCTTTCCCAACTCCATTCACAGGTGAAGTGTTGGACAATGTAGGTGGCCAGGAAGCATACTCCTTCACTGATGGGTTCCCTGGTTACCACTAAATCAAAATCGTGTTGGAGGATAGGAGCAAGACAACCTTCGCGACTGAGTGGGGTTGCTTTAAATATACTGTAATGCCATTTGGGTTGAAGAATGTGCCTGCTATCTTTTCGAGCATAGTTGTTGTGGCATTCAAGGAATTTATTCATAATTTCCTGGAGATCTATTTTGATGACTAGACTATATTTGGACTGGTTAAGCACCATGTAGCGAGCTTGTGCTTGATGTTCGATATCTGTCGAAGATACCAAATTGTGCTCAACCTCAAGAAGTGTTTGTTTTTCATTCCTTTTGGGGACCTATTGGGCCATGTGGTTTGCGGGCAAGGGCTGATGGTAGACCCCATGAAGATCACGGTGATTCTGAAATTGGAAGCACCGAGAAGTGTGACACAGCTATGCACTACTCGGGGACATACGAGATATTACAGAAAGTTTATCCAAGGCTATGCCCATATCACCGCACCGATGGAAAATTTGTTGCAAAAGGATGTATCGTTCTACTGGAACGATGATTGTAACAAAAGCCTAGATATATTGAAAGAAAATATGGTTACCACGTCGATTCTAGTCTTCTCAAACTAGAAGAAAGAATTTCATGTACATGTCGATGCGTCATGTATAGCGCTGGGAGCAGTACAAACACAGGATGGTGGAGAAGGCTTGGACCACCCTATCGTGTTTTCAAGTCATAGATTATCCAAAGTAAAGAAGAACTATTCCACCACTGAATGCGAGGGGCTAGTTATGGTGTATGCGCTTGAGAAGTATAGACACCACTTGCAAGGAGGCTACCTTAAGATGTATACGGATCACTCCGTGATAAAGTACCTAGTCAATAAGCCTGTGTTGGGTGGGTGCATCGGCAGATGGCTCTTATTGTTCTAGGAATATGATTTCGAAGTTGTTGTGAAGCCTGGACAATTGAACACGGGACCTGACCACCTGTCGCACATCGAGAAAGGGGAGGAACCTACTAATTTGGAGGAATGATTACCTGAAGTGCATATTTTTGTTGTGCGCATCACGGATGGACATTTTAAGGATATAATACACTTCCTAACAAATGGAACTGCACTGGAAGGATACTATTTCCAACAAAAGAAGGAATTAGTGGTGTGCGCGACAGATTACTCTGTCATTGTTGGACATCTATAAAAGATGGGGAATGATGAAATACTATGAAGGTACCTGAGTTTGAACGAAGCAGCATCCTCGTGGATGCTCATGGGGGCACTGCGGGAGGACATGATGCAAGGAGAGAAACCACCTAGAAGATTCTTGCGTAGGGTTGTGGTGGTCAACCCTTCATCAAGATTCAAAAGCATATTGCAAGGCATGCGACGTATGTCAAAGAACAGGTAGGCCATCATGGAGGGATGAGATTCCTTTGAATCCAAAAATGACGTTGCAACCTTTCGAAAAGTGGGCAATAGATTTTGTAGGACTGATTCAGCCACAAGGAAAGACAGGCGCGAGGTACATTATCACTACGATGGAATATTTGACTCATTGGGCAAAAGCGCAACCAGTGAAGGATTGCATAGGCCAAACTTTCACAAAGTTTCTATTTGAACATGTACTGACACGATTTGGATTCCCAAATATTTTTATGAGTGATCGGGGTACGCACTTTCTAAACGAAACGATCAGCACACTGACAAAATTAATTCAGGTGTATCATAAAAAGAACACACCCTATCACCCACAGGCTAATGGGACAATGGAGGTGTTCAACAAAGTGCTTAAAAATGTGTTGACCAAGGTATGCAATGCTTAGCGAAGTGATTGGAACCTATGTATACCTGCAATATTGTGGGCTTATCGGACAACGTGCAAGAATTTAACGTGATAGACACCCTTTAGGCTGGTATACAGGGTTGAAGCTATGATTCCTATGGAATACATCGTGCCTAGTCTGTGCATAATAGCGCTTGTTGAAAAAATGGAAAAAAGAAATGTTAAAAATAGAAGTACTAAAAATAGCACTACTAAAAATAGAAGTTTGGGCACCAATGCTGGATTGGGCAACAGGGAATGAAAAATGGAAGTGCTAAAAATAGAATTTCTATTTTTAGCAGTTTAGTGTGGATTCCTATTTTAGTCAGTCCCTGGACTAGAAATAGGAAGTAAACTTCGAATTTGATATTAACAACAGTTTTTAAATTAATTAATTAATTCAATTTGAGTTAATTAGTTAAGGAATTATGAACTTGAAGTCTATGTGAGGACATGCAATAGTTTCTCATTTGATTGAGGGATTTAACCATCAATTAAAGGATGAGGATGAGTTCTAATTATGAGTTGTTATTAGTTGGCTTAGTTAACTGAGTCAAGTCCAGTTAGATTAATTTAACAAGTTGTTAAATTAATGAGATTCAGTTTGTTAATACTTTCATGCATGTAACAACTGGTATTTTTAGATAACTGAAGATTCACTCATGGATAACTCATGCATGTCAGCTCAAACAGAGACCCAGTTGAGATCAGATGGAGGGATAGTGTACTATAAGTTTCTAGGATATTCCTTGTGAATATTCTTTGCATGCAAAAGGAATATTATTCCTTATGGATTGTGTAGTTGGACTTGAGGTTATAGCAAGTATGATGTGGCCAATTCACACATGTTATGACATTGGACCCCAATCAAAACTGTGCAATGAAATAGGAGCTTGGAGGACTTGTCAATCCTATATATGCAGGCCTAGATAGTCCATGAGCTACATCATTAGAGTACAGAGAGAGCAGGGTATCTTTTGAGTTGATTGTTTTTGTATGTTGTTGAGGATTTCCACTTGATTGATAATATAGAGATGGGGTTTTAGGCTGGTGCTTTCCCCAAGTTATATATTCTGTGTTATGGTTGATTACTTCTCATTCTCAGTGATATTTGTTCATGCTTGATGTTGTTCATGTTCAATTAAGCTTTCGCTAAGTTTATAGTAGATGTAGATCTAGTATTATGCTTTAGTACATTGCATATATCAGTTCGATTTGCAGGTGAAATTTCTACATGATATCAGTGAGCTAGTTGATTTGTAGAGGAACTTCTACATGGTATTGGAGCACAAGTGATCAAGGATGAACAGTATACAAGAAGGGAGAAGTTGAAGTTTGTGGTTTCTGAATATTGAATTGAGTTCTTATCACATCCATTTCACCGATGGCGTTCTATGGTTTGAGACTCGAATATGCCCTTGATGGCAATTCGAATTATATAGCTTGGAAGGATCGCATGGAGGCAGTATTAGAAGATAATGGTCTAAAAGGACTTCATTGATCAGGAAGTCCAGAAGCCAACTAATGCTACTCAACTGGAGGAATGGAAGAAGTGTGTGGCTAGAGCTAGGAGAATCCTCTTGGAGGGAGTTCGAGATCACATTATCTCAAGCCTCCATGGGAAGGAGACTTCGTTTTTGATGTGGAAAACATTGAAATATCTTTATTAGAATAGTAGTGATCAGAGCAAGCTGTCACTGAAGGACAAGCTTTGAAAGATCAAGTGTGAAAGTGGGGACACAATCTCTATGTATCTAAACAAGCTCACCTCATGCAGGGATGAGCTTGGAAGCGTAGGGATCATGACCTCTGATGATGACATGGTAAGTCTTGCACTCCTCAGTATTCCTAAGAGCTGGCATAGCTACCAGGACTCGGTTAATGGAAGAGAGAAACTGCCAGATTGGGAACGACTTTGGTAAAATTTGATGCAGGAGGAGATAAGAAGAACCAGAGATGGTTCTTCATCCATGGACAACGAAGAAAACTATGCCTTAGTGAGTAAGGCGAAGAAGGGGAAGGAGAAGGTTTCTCTTTCCAAGTCCAGTTCTTCCCATGGTGGGAAGAAGTTTGACAAATCGAAAGTGCGATGTTTTCGTTGTCATGAGGTGGGCCATTTTGTTACAAATTGTCCACTGAGGAAATCCAAGAAGGGATCCGAGGAAGGATCT
>APFE030102158.1:45292-70408 GCA_000404065.3 Pinus taeda | reverse complement strand
GTATATGTGTTTTATGTGTTATGCTCTCACTATTACTTATTTTCTATGTTTTAGAATTCATATGCAGCTAATTTCTATACAAGGTTAAAACCTACATTAACTACAGTTTGCAAACTACCACTTGCAATCTATAATTGTTCTATTCTCAAAACTACACACTAAAAATTTAACATGATGAAGTATATTGAATGTCAAGTAATATATTGAACAAATTGATCTACCACACACCAAATACTTAGAAAACAACCTTAGTCAATCACACAACACTACTCATTAAATTGAAACTATGCCATATTCTGTATATTCATACTTCTAGTGCAACCAATTGAGGAGTGTATTATCTAATTGGCCACTTTACATGCAGCTATAAACAAAAACAAAATATACATGATGAAAACAAAATTCCATGAGTAGTTGTACTTATAGTTGCAAATTAGTAATATTTTAAAAGTTTAAACTTTGTAGAGCTCTAAAGGCGACATCCTTTATAGATATCGGAAATTTGTGATAACGACTGAGAGGAAGACAAACATACTATTGAATGCAAACATAAATGTTCCTTGAGAAAACACAATAATAAATGGAACTCACATCTCGAACCAGTGGAATCTACCACCCATGGAATCACCAAATAGAAACAAACTAGAAACGTGGTGTGAAATAAATGCAACCAATGTTAAAGTCTAATATATGCTCACCATCAAAGAATAGATCTAGTCTATTATCATTCTCCAGGGAAAGATACCTTCATTATTGTTCTCCTTGGAAATGGTGCTACATGTTATATCTATTTCTTGAAGGTAGTTTGTTGGCTGAGAAATTGTGCCAAGGAATCAACTCAAGTTTCTTTAGGTCCAAGCTATCCCTTGATCAAGAGGGGTCTCCTTGAGTGTTATGAGAATTGTTTTTGTTCATAGTTACTAAACAACAACCTATGAAGCACATTATCCATATTTATGGGTCTTGAGAGGAGGCTTCTTAGAGTATCTAATCCATGCTTAAAAAAATAAAGCCCTCTTAGCAAAACTCTAATGAAATTGCCAATATCCAGCTATGAAAAAATATTATAGATTGAAAGAGGATGATAGAAGATCAAAGAAAATATCAACCAACAATCATACATAGACTAAATACTTATGTTATTTGATAATATTAGAAAGTGAGTGTAGATCCTTCAATAACTTGATAAAACATAAATCAGACATGGTAATTTGCCACTTTGATCTACTCAATAATGAATATAACATTCCAAGTAGACTAATCCTAAGCATTTCCTTTCCCATTTATCCACACAACATCAAAATATATGAAGAAAAATATTATGGAAAACTATAAGCACTCCCATGAAACATAATTCTATTATTAGTTGAATCCAACAACCTCTAATAAATTATGAAGGATTTTGGTTTTGCAAAAAATACAACTCTTTTCTGGGTCCAAAAGTGAACCCTTCATCATTACAAATAAAACAATATATAGAAAATAATAATATTGAAGCTAATGCAATCTTTTACGAACCAATCCCTAACAAATAAACTAATAATAAATAATAATTCTGATTTGTTGCAAGAAATATGGAATTGAAAGAAATTCAATGCCTTGAAATATGGACCAAATTACCAATTGTTGCATACTCTGCCTATTGTGTACTTTGAATGCTTAAAGTTACTTGAAACCTGTGAATGATAGGTGTTAAATACACTATCTCTAAATGCTCTCTCATCTATTATTTAGTTTCATTCATGCCTAAAAATATGGAATTGACCTCCTGGAATCTTTTGAACTTCGATTTCTAATGCAGGTAGTATTTTCTTAGAGATACCTTGACAAATGTGTGAATCACCAAATTTCAACATTGTTCAAATGAAACTTTAGAGAAAATTCCAAAGACAAATTACTAAAGGTCTATTTGTCTTGTTTAACAAGACTCCATCTATGTATAGTGAAAATTCGCCACCTCCTCCAAATTCCAATAAACTATTCATACAAAAATAGTAGTATCTGCTTGTACTTATTGGTTAAAATAATTTTAGTGATCCATCTAGAGTTGTGAACAAAAATATTTCATTCATTCCTTAATTTTCCTCTTTGGAGTGAGTATCAGACGACAATTAACTTATTCCCCAAACATGGCAGTCTACATGTCATTATTAAGAGGTTGTGGCTTTGTCATCATTATGATACAATAGAAGTACTACATTTTAGGCCCATTTTCTTTTAAAATTACAATAAATTTTACCATATTAAAATTGTCATGAATTTGTCTTCCATCATATATATTCTTATAAGTATGAACTTGAGGCCATATCCATCAGCCATAGTTTGTTTAATAGTGAATGTAGCCCTGTTTACCTCTATTATACGTTTTTCCATAGCCATTAAACAAACATAATAGAATATATTGAAAATTAGAGGATTCTCACTATAAGAAATTGTGTATCCTTTGTCTTCACACATCCTCTTCCCTCTACAATAATCTTGAGAGGAAATTTAAGAATTCAACCTTACATAGTCAACTTTTGAGATTGACAAGCAACGACATTTCTATTTTACTCAAGAAGGTATAACATTCACCACTCTAATTTCTTTCTCCAAACGAATTGATGAAAAATATTTGAAAACTTGCAAAGACATCCTATAGCAAATAGTGCCACATTCACCTCCAACTGTTGAAATTTCTGAATCTAACACATCAAAAATCCCTACCACATTATCTCATTTATTTCATCTACTTGTTTTTTCCTTAAAAAATTATTTATTCATATAAATACCGAAAATAAACACAAATGCAGCCTTAACTCATATACATATCAACAACTGAAATACTAGACAAGCACACAAGAGACATCGCTATTTTTGGACAATTGTCCATGGAAAAAACCAATGCAGGAAAACTGGTGCAATAGTTCTAAGGGTTTTATTCTTATGTATATTTCTTGAGTACAACTAGGGTGCCAAACTAGCTCACCCAACACATATTTTTACATGGCAATAATACCTCTTCTCGAAGACAGATATTCAGCAAGTATGTCCCATGAAAATCCTTTCGCCGCTTCTCCAAGGCTCTATGTTAGCCCTTCTATCCTCAACGTAGCTCTAGAACCCTCTGAATCAGCCTTCTTCCTCTTTGCATCATCTCTCTAGCCTTTTTTGTCATCCACATAGGCCCCTCAGCCTCTACGCAGTCTCTAGTTGCCTCTCATGGCTCCTGATGCCTCTACGTAGACTCCTCAGTCACTGTGTTCACCCTTTAGAACTATATCTACCTCTCTACTATGTACTCACTGCACCTCCCTACAACTCAAATCACTTGTTCGAATTTTGTCAACAAACCTCACTCCCAAAAAACGAACTCATTGGTGAATCTTGGTGTATCTCCAACTGACCCTGAAGCCTCCTCTTATACTTTTCTTGTTGAGTCTTCAACAACTGAGATTAAGTCCCTAATCAATGACTAAGATTATATTTGGCTTGATCCATGTCAATTAGAACATTCTCACCTAGTTTTATATTAATATCCATCAATATTTTAATTTTCCTAAGTTTAAACTTAGTAACCCCATTAAAAATATTATTTATTTTAATAACTCTCCAAGGGGATGGAATTTACCCAAACCATTTGTAGGTCTTGTAGATCTTATGTTCCTTAGCCTTTCCACAAATTTCCATGGCTAGATCACATCCAATGCTACCAAAAATCTATACTCCCTCTTAGCAAGGAATGTGCTCTAGTAATGTTTCACCATGGAAACATCACACTAATCTTGCTACAATGGTACTTATGTAGATGTTTAGCATGCTTCCCTACATCCACTACATTTCTTCTTCCTATACTATGGCCCACGGATCTACCACTGCCACTGCTACATCTATACTGTAGCTCCCTATGCATTTGTGCTGCTATTGGTCCTTCCTGCCAACACTACATTTGCATTGCAACCCTCTCTCAACATGATGCATCATGTTGCCCATAGCACTACCACTACTAACTGCTACAATGCAACTCAGTTACCGAGAAGTAAGTAATTGATCCACCCAATTATGACATCCTTGTCATTCCGGAAGCCTTTTGATGTTGAAGCTACCTTTGCTACTATCATGTGCTCTGTCTATTGCCTTTGTGTTGTTGCAAACACCTATGTTCCTCTCACCCTGCTGCAACCTCCAATGTGCCTCTCACACTGCTCCAAACCCCTATGTGCCTCTTGCACTACTGAAAACACCTTTGTGCCTCTCACACTACTCCAACCTCCATTGTCTTACTACAAACCCCTACACTCTAACACTACCTTGTCGCCTCATCACCATCTTTCTTCTACCGACATTTGTCATCCTTCTACTGTCACTTCGGTCTCTTGTAGCCAGATATGATCCAAGTGTTTGGGTACCTCAAGGATATTGCCCCTCATCTTCTATATTCCTCCTGACTACAACTCAATGTCACCCCACCTCTTCCCTAGAGGCGCATGAGCACTCATCACACAATTGTCATCCATCTTGACTCCTTTCTTTGCCTTGGCCGGAGCTGCCTTGGAATCAAAAGCCTCTCCATTATTCTTCTTCCTAGGACAGTGGGTTGCATAATGACCCAACTCCCCATAATGGGAGCACTTCACCTTGGTGATGTCCTTCTTCTTCCTCTTACCCTATTGTCCTACAGATGCCAAAGCCACGTCCTCCTCCTCCTCTATCTTTTTTGACCCCCTTTGTTATTGCTTCCCACCTTGGTCAATCGTCTAATCTATTCTTCGTGAAGATATTCCCACATCCCTTCCCATCTTGGAAGATTAGATCAGCCCAAATTTCTTTGGACAGTTGTATCCCAGTTCTTGGAGACTCAGGGTGGTCCTCACCATGAACTCCTGATCTAGTGTGGCCCCTATGGACATAATTTGGTCTCGAATCTCCTACAATCTGAGGAGGTATAGATCTATCTGCTCCCCCTTCTACATCTTATACGACCACAGCTAGTTCTCTAATAACATCCTCTACTGCATGGAATTGCCCTAATAAAATGTCATCAAAGTATCCCACATCTCCTTTGCCTTGTTCTTCTTAGCAATATCTGGTTTGACATGAGCATTGACCCCATCAATGATTATGCACTTTTCCTTCACCATTGCATCCTCATACTTATCATTATCAGCTGGGTCTACTGGGATAGCCATGATTCTCAAGGTGAAGCCCTTGATGTAATGTATATCTGGAACATATAGGCTACTAGCCTTCCAGATGACAAAGTTGGAGGTCCTGTCTAACATGTCATGATCCCTCAGTCCATTCATTGCCATCTCTACTCCTCTTCTCCATTCCCTCTATGTCTCCACTTCCCTCCTATGAGTTCTCTCCTAAACTCCCTCTGAGTTTTGATTTCCCTACTAAAAATCTTCCCGACAACTATCGATTCACTCCTCTCTAATCCTCTTTGAACCTGCAACTCAAAATGATAAAGGAGGTCCTCTCCATCGCTCCTTCTCTATTGTCTTCTTCTTAGGAGCATCTCTGTCTCTATGAATAGCTATTATTGCTGCAAATTTATAATATTGTAGGTTCCTTCAGTCCTCCTGTGATCTACAATGCTCTCATACCATGTTGAAATTTTTGAATCTAACACATCAGAAATCCGTACTGCATTATCTGATTTATTTCACCTACTTGTTTGTTTCTTAACATGTTATTTATTCATATAAATACTAAAAATATACACAAATACAGCCTTAACTCATATACAGATCAACAACTGAAATAGTAGACAAACACACAAGGGACACCATTGTTTTTGGACAATCTTTCTAGAAAAAACCCAATGCAGGAAAACCGGCGCAGTAGTTCTGAGGGTTTTATTATTATGCAGATTTCTTGAGTACAACTAGGGTGCCAAATTTGATCACCTAATAGAGACTTTTACATGACAGTAATACCTCTTCTTAGAGACAGATATCCAACAAGTTTTCCCACTAAAATCCTTTTGGCACTTCATGAAGGCTCTCCGTCAGCTCTATTAGCCTCAGCGTAACTCTATAACCCTCCACATTAGCCGTCTACCTCCTTGCTTCAACTCTCTTGCCTTTTGTGTCACCCTCGTAGGCCCCTAAGCCTCTATGTAGTCTCTCACTGCCTGTGCGTGGCTCTTCCTGCCATTGCATAGCCTCCTCAGTCACTACGCTAACCCTCTAGCACTATCTCTACCTCTCTACTATGTACTCACTTCCCCTTGCTATAACCCAAATCACTTGTTCAAATTTTCTCAGCAAACCCTACTCTAGAAAATGGAACAGACTACTCAATATTGGTATATCTCCAATTGACCCTCATGTCTCCTCTTATACTTTTCATGTTGAGTCTTCACTGGTCAAGATTAAGTCGCTAATCAATGGCTAAGATTATATTTGGCTTGATCCATGTCATTTAGAACATTCTCACCCAATTTCATATTAATATCCATTAATATTTTAATTTTCCTAAGTTTATACATAGGAATCCCATTAAGAATATTAATTATTTTAATATCTCTCCAACCAAGTGGAATTTCCCTAAACAATTTATGGGTCCTAAAGATATTATGTGCCTTATCCTCTCCACCCGTTTTCATGGCTAGATCATATTTGATACTGCCACAAATCAACACCAACAAATAAGAAAAATTCATTGTTCTCTCCATGTTTGTCTTATATTTTACAATATCACCTGAGTAACTAATTGCTCATAGGTTTAAAGGTCTGGAAATAGAATTGTTCGAATTAACAACTTCTTTAATTTTTGTATCCTTAGCTAGACTAAAGTGTTCACCCTTATTTGGTAATTATTATAGAATAAATTAAACATCTCTATTTAAACACATCTCCATTAGAACAATTTAAAACCAAGTTCTTAACATAAGGGCTTGTGTCCTTGTGTTGAGATTTACTACTTTCAACCCAATTCTTCATGGATCATGTTGAAGGTGAAGATGGAATTACTGAAAATTTATATTCACAACTCAACACTTTCCATATAACCCTTTCTATACTCCTATGTCATTTGTTCTTATTTGTTCTAATGGTAGATCTAATTAATTAAAGACATGATGGCATAACATGGGAATGCCAAATCCAATGCCATATCCATTTCCATCATCACCTTCTCCTAGTAGAATGTCATTCGATAGTGTTGTTGTTGTAATTGATATAGGTCTCCTCCATAAGATGTTAGAAAATGCTAGAGCTATTAAGAAATGTGTTGAAGTCTTCTTGAAGTGGAACCCACAATCCCTTAATTGTAATATAGGCTCCTCGAAGCAAGCTAGGAAATATCAAATACTATGGAGATATTATAGTTTCATAAACATCCCGTTAGTTTCAAATTAAAAAAAATGTGTCTCATCTTTGATATTTCAAATGCCTTTGGCTTATAAAGGGATTTCACCAATATTTTTCTACTCAAAGGGAAAAAGAAAACTTCTGATGGTCTCGATTTGAGGTTAAAAATAGGCCCTCGGCCAAGTCTAGCTTTGAAAATAGAATGTCCTTCCATTGAATATATACTCCTATAAGGTTGCTGTGAACTAGAGGTGGATCCCCTTCTTGACATATGAAAATCTTGAAGCGTTTCTCCATTCTAGTTTAGTTCTTATGATAAGCATTTCCATTTCAATAAATACTATTTCATGAAAATCGCCAATAGACCAATGCACAAAAACAGTTTTGAGATTTTTAGTAGAATCATAATAAGGATTGTTTTAATTATAGTGGTGAGCTAAGGTTTCATGACTTTAGCTACAATTGATTTTCAGTGTTGGCCTCTATTAATTTTGGAAGTAGAACAATGCAAAATTTGAGCGAGAAAGATTGTAATGATCAAGGACACCTGTAAGCATTTCAAGGCATTTATAATCTCCGAGTTTGTATTTTTCATTAATGCCTTAGTTCTCGACTTCGTAAACCTGGTGACCTAACGAAGTGAACATATGAAATGAACATTCTGGCTACAATCTGTACATGATATAAGTAAAGAGGTTTTCCAACATTTTAAAAAGGAATACAAATGGAGAGAGGCAAACTGTTTCAAGTACTAGAGTTGTGGGGTTGATCTATACCCCACCGTGTTTGATGATGATGCAAATGCGTCTCTATATGAGGAAGTCACGAGGGAGGACATATTGGAGGTTCTCAAATCTTTTAAAAGAGACAAATGCCCAGGACCATATCGATGGATTGTCGAACTATTTACACATTTTTTCAACATTTTCCATAGGGAGCTCCTCAAAATGGTGGAAGAATCAAGGATTAGGGGTTATATCAATCCTCATATAAATTATACCTACATTGCCCTCATTCAAAAAAGGGTATCCACTGGATCCTTCATGGATTATCATCCCATATCTCTATTATATAAGATTATATCCAAGACTATTGCGAGCAGGATTAAGCACACCCTATCAAAATATATATCGTCTAAACAGTTCAACATCCACATAATAGATAGATAAATGATGTTGTAGCCATTGCTCAAGAATACATTCATACGATCCACATCAAAAAACTAAATGTTACAATTATGAAGGTGGACCTACAGAAGGCATATGATTGCTTAGACTAGCGATATTTGAGGATGGTTTTACAAAAAAGTGTCATAGAGGCGAGGAATATAGAATGGATCATGGCATGCATCACTAATATTAGATATGATATTATTATAAATGGATATCCCACGTGTTTTTTCAAGGTGGGCTGCGGGCTTAGAAAAGGATGTTCCCTCTCATCATTATTATTCATTTTGGAAATAGATGGACTCAGTTTGCATATTAAGAAAGTTGTAGTGGAGGGTGCTTTCATCGCTCTAGTTCTGGGCCGAGATATCAAAATTTATCGTATTTTTTTGTGGACAATGTGCTGATAATGGGTATGATCAATAGGATTGAATGGTTGTATTTATTCCACATCTTTGTCAAATTTGGGAATTCCACGGGACTATACATGAATCTACCTAAGTGTATGATTTTATATGGAAATAGTGATATGGAGGACATTGCATACATCTGAAGATTACTTAGGGTATGATGAATTGTTTGGGGGCATGAAATACATGGGATTTCATATCAAACCCAATAAATACAAGATAAATGAATGGATGTGGTTAGTGGATCGTTACTAAAAAAAGATCCTTTGGTGGGAGTACAGATGTCTATCACTGGGTGGGCACATTACTCTCACCCAATCTGTGACCACATAGCTAGGAGTGTTTTGGTCCCATCTATACTGCCTCTCGAGCACCATTATCATGAAAATTAACAAGATTATGGAAAAATACGTTTGGTCTGGATCAACCACCACACACAAATGGTATCTGAATAATTTGGCATCCATTACATTACCAAAAATAATGGGAGATTGGGGGATCTTGGATTAAAGGCATTTCATATGGGCGTTGCTACAAAAAACATTGTGGAGAGGTATATTTTGGGAGGTCATATGGGCAAATATTATCATACATAAATACCTCAATGATAAAGATTTTATTATATGGATATGTAGGGAGCTCATTGGGACTATTTCTCGGTGAGCCATATGGCTCAGCTTAAATAAAATCAGGCAAAGTTTTCTCCAAAACTTATGTTGGATCTTTGGATCTAGGCATAAGACATTGATTGGCCAAGACCAAATTTTGTGAATGAGACAGGATTTACCTCCATTGAAGGGGCTCATCAAGTGCATCAACAATAAGGGCATTTTCTATTGGAATCAAGCCATTAGGTAATGGCATGGTAATATACCTATCTGTAAGAGATCGAGGGAAATGGGTTGGAGGGTATGATTGCACACAAATGGGAGAAAATCAAGTTTGAAATGAAATTTATTGGTGTTAGTTTGGAGGCTGGCAACGATCGAATTACTTGGCTTGGAAAAATTAAGGAAGGAGACGTAGTGTTAGGAGACATTTTTAATACATTCTGCGACTACGAAGTACATAACTTAGAGGTTTGTTGGTTTTATAAGTTTTGGAAGTGTAGAATTCTTGTTAAGATAATTTTATTTCTTTGGCTAGGTTGGAAAAACAAGAACCTGACCTGGGAAAACCTACAAAAGAGGAAATAGTGGGGGCCTCATGTAAGTGCATTATGCAGGAACACAACGGAAGACAATGTTCATCTATTTTTGAAATGAACTATTGCTATACATATCTAGAGAAATATTGCTAGCAACATTGGTTTTCCACTCAATCAATACGATAACATCACTCATTGTTGTTCTAATGGAGTAAACAAACCTCCCAATGGAGGAACATCCCAATAACATTTTCTTTTGGAAATATGGAGGTGGTGTAATAATATCATCTTTGAGAACTATATGGAAAATGAAACACGTGTGGTAGACCACATAATTGGATGGTATACTTCTACAAATGCCAACAACGATGGACCTAAGAAGTCAATTCGTAGGAAGCCATGCCCCAAGAATGACTACCCAACAGGGTTCTTTTATGGTGCAACACAAAGTGACACATGTGGGTGTGGTTTCTAGATAATTGTATCTAGGGAACAAGAATATTGGGTCCACTAGGGTGCTGGTAGAGGCACAAATATGAAGGCAGAGGCTATCACATTATGGGGACTTCTTTGGTTCACTTCTTATCTGAACATTCCCACCGTCCACATTTACGGAGATTCACAGACTGTGATAGACCATGTATGGGGTAGCAATAAAATAAATCAATGAGGGCTTCATGGATGGCTCAGAACAATTGAGGTCATTTGGAGATCTTTCAGGAACTCAACTATTCAGCACATTGGAAGGGAATTCAATTAGAATGCAAACAACATGTCAAAAAAGGGTCTATTGGGTGCACTAGATGGGATGCACATTGAGATAAAGATGGGTGGAAACACACTGGATGTTGGGATCTTTCCACTCTCAAAATAACATCCCCTCTTCGATGAGATCTTTCCAATTGCAAGGCTGATGTTTTTTATTTCTCCCAGGATGTTTATTTTTGCTTGAGATTTTGTTGTTGAATATGCATAGTTTTATATTATTAGGTGATATTATGGAATGAATATGTTTTGATATAAGTTGGGCATTTTAAAATATGCAGGATATAATGTTTTGATCTCCTTTGATGTTCACTTTTATTCACATAATATGTTATATTATAATGTCTACACAATATGTTGGAGTAAATACATATGCACTGCAAAAATGCTAGACATATGTACTGTTTTTTATCTCATATATAAAAGTAGTGTCTTTCCTTAATGGAAAAAAAGAAAAAGAAAATGAACAAGAAGAAGGAGGTGGAATGGAGAGGGGGGCCTTAGTGGTAAGCAATTTCAATTTGAGTGGTGTGATTTTGATATGGAGTTTCCATGTAACCCATAATATTTTTGTAAGTAAAAATGATTTCAGAAATACCCCACTGGTGATAAACAAACATTGAACATGGGGGGTCTGAAATCAAAACACACCCCTCAATTTTTTAATGCCAACAACCATCATTGAAGGTTGCGAGCTTCTTGTCCCATACAATAAAAATTGAACCAATATAAATCTTGGAGAATCCCTACAGTCATTATCCACATCAAACCGTAGCTAGATACCCGCAGAAACACCACACTTAATAGCATTCTCATCCATTCAAAATTTCACTTCTAGAAAAACTTTTCGAGGATGAATTTGTTAGAATACTTGGATTCAAAGTCGTCGACTGATCCCCATTGCTATTACATCTCTTTGGCTTGCCTTGGCCTTTATCCCACATGAATCCTCTAGATGTAGCTTATTTGATTAATATAGATAAAAATCCATTACCAAAGTTGATGTGTTGTCCATGTGACCTTATTTCCATGTTCCATTATATTTGGTCAAAAGGTTATATATAATTGAACATTTCTAATGACATATTTTTAGAATTTTAAATAAATAAATTTTATAAAAATATTATGTACACATATATAATAATATTTTATAAAACTAAATTTTATTTAAAATTAAAATGATTTTTTTAACACAATAGTCTTGGATTTGGAAATATCACTTTCTGGAAACTTCAGTATGTTGGAACTATAGGTATGTTACAACACATACCTATTGAGAGTGTCAAGATTCCTCCACCAAGGTGTGGACTTTTAAGCCAATGAAAGTCCAACAAGATTTGAAGAAATCAATAGTGAATCCATTTAAGCCTAGATTTTTGCTACTGGGAATTTCCATAACTACATATTCAAATTCTACAAATGACATTTCACACATTAAGGCACTAATTTGATCCAAGTCAATAAGATGTGGAATATGAGTTGTAATATGTCGAATTGTGCCTCAACTCTTAAGCACTAGTTTTGTGATCATATCATGGTAATATGAGACCAATTCTTGGTCCAATTTTACCTGCAGTAAAAGTCTACCCCTTGAATAGAGAGAAAGTCTTATTGTGGTGGAGATGTTTGACCATTTCTTCATGGAAACATTTTGTGTTCCACTCACTCACTTTCAACCATTGTATTCAATACTTTTGCCAGTATATAATTTCAATATGTTTGTGCCTATGCTCCACCTTATTTATCAATTATCTTTCTTCCATGACCAATTTTTTTGTTGTAAAATTAATCTCGACCACTGTAGAGATTAAATTGACAATAACCATAACTAGAGTACATGAGCAAATCAGACAACATATTTTTGTTTGCAAGTTAAAGGACATGTAATAAATGATATTAATATTTTAAGCAGAGTATAAATTTCCCATTCCACAACGCATTAATTAATAACATAGAAGTACTTGACGTAAATTTTATACTCTACAAGTGCAACCTCTGGAAGTTTGGAAAATAAAATTTTATACTCTACACTCATACCTTGTTCTATTTTAGTCATGTTTGAAATTGAATACATGAATGTATGCTTGAAATACGTAAATTAGTTTTGTTTTTGCATAGCTTTGACTTGTTGCATAACCTTGATTAGGAGTCTTTAGCATGAAGTCCTTTAGTTGTGGAAGCAAGTTTGAGAGGTATAGAGAGAAAATAATGAAGCAATTTTTTGTGGGCATGTAAAACTATTTAGTTATTGTATCTTACAGCACATTGCTACAATCAAAGACCTGTAAATCTTCATAAAATTAGTTTTATTATTTGGTGAAGGCCTCCATATTACTATGTGAACGTGTTTTCATGTATTCTTCTTTTGGTCAAGTAAGAATGTAACCTTCTATTAACCGTAAAAGTGAAATACATATGATACATGTATTTACCCATGTAAAGACAAGTCTATTGCTAGTTTACCGTCACTAGACAGGCTCGTTGCTAGTTTACCATTAACAGGGTTTACAAAACCCAAGATCAAACAATGTCTCACGAGTTTACAATATTTCATAGGGTTATATCAATTCTTCAGCACAAGACTAAGGAACAGGTTCCTTTCTATTCACCAGTTTCTCATACAAATTGCGAAGACCAACAGACTTAAAAAAAAACCAAAATCACGCCAATCAATATTCTCTAAACCACTCCACATGACTGAGCCTAAACTTGCAATCCCCACTGTTGAAACAAAATCCCCATCTAATGGTCCACAAATCCTATGATCAAAAGAGCTACATGGGGAAATGACATCATCAATCAATGTTTATTTAATCCAATGGTCCACTGTGATTTCAGCATGAATAACACAAATACGGACCCAAAAAGCAGTAGAGCTCCTTAACGTATAGGATATTGGGTCCATCCAGGTGGTTAACATTCGATCTCTTTCTAGCTCGAAATCTGTCGGATGACTGAGGCCAAAAGAACCTGTGGACTTTGACCTTTCAACTAATGAACGAGTTAAGCAACATTTTATTCCCACAATTATCCTAAGCATCATTGGTCCATCCTGTTGATTCCTCATTTACGATCACTCAAGATCATTTCCTTTGTTCTTGATCCTCCTCTGTTTAGACTAAGATCCACTCTTCATTTTGGCCCTCCTGAAGCTGCTCATCCATAACAACCCACAACCTCTATTGCACCAGGAACTGTATAACTGCTTCACTTCTCCATTCTTCTTTTCCTTGAGTTTTACAGATTAGGAGAGAACCGCAGCCCAAGGACCTCCACTCTTCTCGCCTTTCGCTAGTCTTTCTCCTTCTCTTTGCTAGAGATCTGAAAGTGTTCCATATCTTTGGCAACCTAACAGAGACAATAATCACATAGTTTGCCTAGGGGTACGAACTTCCAAACATGCCGAGAACCATTGCCCTTATTAATCACCCCTTCATTCACCAAACTATTAGTGAACATATTTTCTTTTCTTTTAACATGGAGAAAGTTGACGGTTCTTAAGGTTTGCAAGTGGCTGTGAATACAGTGAAAGACCTGCCATAACCTCCAATGTTTCGACACTTTCCAGTGTCGTTCCATTGCATATTTTCTTGGCCACTTTGATAATTAATTCTGAATCTACTTCAATGATAACATTGTGTGAATTTAAATTCACCAAGGTTTCTAGGCATTGCTCTAAGGCCATAAGTTCCACCATGTTGTTAGTGGCTTTCCCCAAGTGACTAAGAAAGATCTCCTTTATGCGTCCTTGCTCATCTCTTGTAACACCCCCAAAACCAACTAACCCTAGGTTGCCCTTGGATGCTCCGTCTATATTGACTTTTAAGAAGCCTTGTGGAGGAGGCTTCCAAATATCCATACTTGCATTTGTTTGTCTCACACCCTTATTTATGCTCTATGGGACTATTGACTGGAGACCCAACTACAGTAGAATACAAGCTTCCTAGGGCAAAGGAGGATTCTTTGGAAGTTTCCACAACAAACCTCTGACTGTTTCTTTGAGATGTTGTAGAATTTGTGCAATTATGTGCTATGGTGTGCATGTGTTTCTTTTTAAAATCCTACCATTGCATTCTTTCCAAACATCCTAGATGACAAAGCCTGGAATTAGAGTTCAAGCTTTATTGACGAGTTCATTGCGTGAGAAGTTTTTCCTCCAATTCTTCAAAGTGTTGTTGATGTTGAGTCTATCCCGATCAATATACCTGAAGACTAAATGTGTTTTCATGTATTTGACAATATAATCAAAAGGTATTTTATTCTATTGTGCTATTTATTTTGTTTTTACTTCATAAATTTTTTTGAGCTTTTAACTTTGATTTTGTTGTGCAAGATGAATGGTGCGAATTAACTTTCACGACATTGTTTTTAGGAGACTCCTCTGCCTCTTCTATCACGTGGTACCATAGTAGGTTCAAGGAATTTATAAGAGTAGGTTCAAGAAGGAGATAAAAAGTAGACTTTTAGAAGGAATTTTAAACAATTGTTAAAAGTTGTTTTGAAGGAATATTTTTTTGAAGCATATTTACCAGTGGGGAGAATATCTTTTTTGCAGTCAGAAATGGAAACATCAAGAAAAAGCTTTACTAATCCTCAAATACCTCAATTTCATTGAAAACAATATGATTATTGGGCTATTACAATGAAGGCTTTGTTTTCTTCTCAAGATATTTTGTGAATTAGTAGAGAATGGGTTCCAAGAACGAGCAAATGTAGAAGCATAAAATACATTTTAACAAGCGTAAAAGGATTTTTTGAGAGACAATAAGAAGAAGAATTGAAAATAAATTTTCTACATTTTTCAAGTAGTTCATGAAAGTATTTTCCCAAGGATTATGACAACAATGTCCAAGAAAGCATGGGATATCCTTGAGGCAACCTAGCAAGGCATGGGAAAAGTGAAGACAACAAAACTAAAAATGCTAAGAAGATATTTTGAAACCATTGGTGTGAAGGATTCTAACATAATAGAATCATTTTTGACACAATTTATTAGACTGGTTACTCAAATCAGGTCTCATGGTGAGATGCTTAAGGAAAGGAGGATAGTAGAGAAAATTTTGAGGATTTTTCCATCAAGATTTGATGTTACTTTTGTGGCCATAGAAGAGACAAAGGATCTCTCACAATTCTTAGTGGATGGCCTTCATGCATCATTGATTTCTCATGAACACGGATTGAATAGAACATCAAATTCTTCATCAGAGCACACCTTCTAGACACAA
Organism: Pinus taeda; assembly: GCA_000404065.3. NCBI lineage: Eukaryota > Viridiplantae > Streptophyta > Pinopsida > Pinales > Pinaceae > Pinus > Pinus taeda. Next base: position 54,394 of record APFE030102158.1, on the reverse strand, counting down.
GTCTCAATTGCTCAAGGTAGAGAGAGAGGAAGATCACGTACTAGAGGAAGAGGAAGAATCCCACACTAAGGTGGAAGAGGAAGCACTTCAAAGTCAAGTGGAAGGGGAAACAATCAAAATTAAAGTCAAGGTCTAAGCCAAAATTAAGCACATGGTTAGAGGTATGATAAATCTCAAGTTCAATGTCATTATTGTAAAAACTATGGCCATTATGAAAATGAAATAGAAAAGAAGAAACATGATATAAGTAAGAAACCAAACACAAATTTCACAAAGGAAAATCAAAACTAGGACAATATTTTTTTAGATTTTAATGTAGCACAAGAGAAACAAAAAGATGTATGGTTTCTAGATTCAAGATGTAACAATCACATGACAGGGAACATATAAATGTTTTCCAATCTATATGACAGTGTGAAATCGAAAGTTACAATAGGGACTAATAATAAAGTGTCAGTCATGGGCAAAAGAAGAGTCAACATTCTAACAAATAAGGGGGAGAAGAAGTACATCTCAGATGTCTCTTTTGTCCTTTGAAGCATAACCTCATAAGCATTTGAAAGCTCATGCAAAAGGGCTACAATTCCTTTTTTAAAAATTGAGAGTGCACAATTTTGGATAAGTCTCCAAGAAAACAAATAATTGCAAAAGTTCATATGACAAGTAATAGAATTTTTCCTCTAAAGATAAAACTAGATCTGAAGGAATAAGGTGTGCAAGCACAACTATCAATAAATTCCTAAGGAGATGAAGGAAAATTCGCTACTCTCACACAAAGAAATTTTCACATAGAGGTTAGAGATGAAAACTAGTCATGGCATTTAAGATTTGGGCATCTTAGTTTTGTAGGTTTGAATTTTTTGCATCGAAAAGGCATGGTGAAGGGATTTTCACACATTGAAAAAGCAGATAGATTGTGTGAAGGATGCATCTTGGGAAAATAACATGGAGAGACATTTCCAATAGGAAAGTCAATAAGGGAAAAAGGACCCTTGGAGGTTGTCCATTCATATTTATGTCGACCAATGAAAACACCATCAATTGATGACAACTATTATTTTTTGATTTCATAGATAACTATACAAGGAAGACATGGGTCTAATCCTTAAGGAATAAAAGTGAAGCATTTGGGAACTTCTGCCAATACAAAGCTCTTGTTAAGAAGCATTGCAGATATAACATAAAAAAATTTAAGACTGACAAAGGTGGAGAATATATCTCAAATGACTTCCTTCATTTTTTTAGGGAGCATGGAATTCACAAGTAATTTACAACAAAGTATAGACCTCTACAAAACCGTGTTGTAGAAAGGAAAAATATGACCATTATGGAAATGACAAGCAGTATATTGAAGGAAAAGAATTTTCCAAATTACTTTTGGGTCAAATCTATTGCTTTCACAACACACATTATAAATAGGTGTCCAACCAAAAGTGTGAAGAATATGGTTCCCAAAGAGGCATGGAGTTGAAGAAAGCATAGTTTCACTCATATTAGAGTGTTTTGATGTGTATCATATGTACATGTCCTAGATGAATTAAGAAAGAAGTTGGACAGATGTGGGAGAAATGCATATTTTTTAGTTACAATGATGAGTCCAAGGCATACAAGTTATATGATCTATTAACCCAAAAGGTCATAATCAACAGAGATGTGCAATTCATAGAAGAGGAAGCATGGGATGGAAGTTTTGAGAAGACAGTCAATGTGAAAATGTGCATACCACAAGAAGACAAATGGGAATTGATTGCAACAATTAATTCCTTAATGGTGACTCCTCCTACACCTATTCAAGCTCAACAAAGAATTCAATAAGTGACACCATCTACAAATAATATGATAGTGATGTGAAGTCATACAAATACTACTCTAAGGGCATTGCAGAGACCCACAAAATTATCTTATCCAAGCAAATATCAAGTGACATGTCATGTCCATCTTTTGGAAGAAGAAGAAGACAAAAAATTAGAAATTTAAGTGAAACTTAGGAGAAAAATTAAGGTGGAAGTATTGCAGGTTTGGATTCCTTATTTGCATTATTTTTTCATGTAGATGACCCACTCCATTTTGAGGATGCAATCAAATAAGAGAAATGGATAATAGCAATGGTTGAAGAAACAAAACAAACATCAAAGAATGATATATGGGAGTTAGTGGACCTTTCGCAAGGAAAATAAGTCAATGGATTGAATTGGATCTATACAACCAAGAGAAACATTGAAGGAGATATTGAAAGGACTAGAGAAATGCTAGTTTTCAAAGCATACAAGAAACAATGTAGAAGTAATTATGGGGATATATTCGTGTCAGTTGCAAGAATGGAGAAAATGCATGCAGTGTTGTCAATTTCCATGCAACATAGATGGAAGGCGTACCAAATGGATGTGAATTTTGAATTGTTAGAAGAGTAAGTATATGTTGAACATACATCTAGTTATGAGTTAGAAGGCCATGAATACAAAGTGTATAGGTCGAATAGAAAATAGATTTGACAAATGTGACAATGAGCCTACAATCTACATCAAAGGGAGTGGTGATAATTTTCTTACTATTGTTTTATATGTAGATGCTTTGATTTTCATAGGAAGCAATGATCTTCTTATTGCTAATTTCAAATAAGTCATGAAATGTCAGTTTGAAATGACATACTTGGGGTTGTTAAGGTTTTTCTTTGGGCATTGAAGTGAAACAAATAGAAAATAACATTTCCATTTCTTAAGAAAAGTATGTTGTGCACATTTTGGAGAGGTTTAATATGAAAAACAACAAGCCCACACCAACTCCAACTATCATGGGATTAAAATTAATCAAAGAAGATTGTAGCTAAAATGTTAATCCAACATTATACAAAAGTATGGTTGGTCGCTTGATGTATTCGACAACAATCATGCCTGATATAACGTATACAATGAGGGTGGTGTTAATGTTAATGGAGACACCCAAGGAGACACATTGCCAAGAAGCCAAAAGGATTTTAAGGTATGTCAATGGAAAAAATTAATATGGTATTTTGTACACCACAACCAGTGATTTTAGGCCAACTAGCTACACTGGCAGTGGTTGGGTAGGAAGTGTTGATGACAAAAAGAGCATGTGAGGATATGTTTTTAATTTAGGTTTGGGAGCCATCTCATTGGCCTCCAAGAAGGTGCCAAGAAGCAGACAATAGTTTCACTATCAACAACATAAGTTGAATATGTTGCAACAATAGCAGCAGTGTGTCAGGTAGTTTAGATGAGAATAATGTTGAAGCATCTGTGGAAGGAACAGGAAGGAATGATAACTATCTACCGCGATAAATTTTTTGCAATTGCACTGTCAAATAATTATGTTTTTCACAAAAGGAGAAAACATATTGATACTAAATATCATTTTATCTGAGAACTAATTAATAATGGGGAAATTGTTTTGTAGTGCTATAAATTGCAGGAATAGTTCATAGAAATCTTCACAAAGCCATTAGCATGTGAAAATTTTGTCTGTCTTAGAGATTATTTGGGAATTGTCAGTGGCGATAATTGTGAGTAAGTGGGAGTGTTTTAAAATCAATCCAAACCCTCATAATTATTAAACTGAAAACAACCATAACTAGAGTACATGAGAAAATCAAACAACATATTTTTGTTTGTACCTTGAAGGACATGGATTAAGTGAAATTATGAGTGGGATTATAGAGTTCCATTTCCACAACACATTAATTAATTAAGAATAGAGAATTACTTGACACAGATTTGGTGAATCATATGTTCCATAGTTTTACTCTGCAACTGTTGTTTGTATTGCGCAACATTTGGAAGTTCATAAAATAAAATGTTTTATGTTATGCACCCATAACTTCTCCTATTTTAGCCATGTGTGAAGTTAAATTTGTGAATAAATTCCTGAAAACACATAAATTAGTTTGTTTGTTACATAGCCAATATTAGGAGTCTTTAGTATGAAGTCTTTCAATTGCAGAAGAAATTTTGAGAGGTCTAGAGAGAAAATCATGGAGCAATTTTTGGTGCACGCATAAAATCAATCAGTGATTGTCTTACAGTGAGTTGCCTCACAAGAACTAGAGATGTGTAAATCTCCATAAAATTCTTTGTTTTACTTGGTGAAGACCTCCATATTACTTTGTGAATGTTTTTTCATGTATTTGAAAAGATAATAAAAAATAATTTTATTTTGCTGCACCATTCACTTTATCTTTACTGTGCGAAATCTTTTGGGATTTTAACATTGATTTTGTTGTGCAAGATGAATTATATGAATTAACCTTCATGGTGATGTCTTCAGGATACTCCTCTTCCTCATCTCTCATTGCTTATTACACCCCTCTAGGATAATTTTTTTTGAATTTCCTAGATCTAAGCCTCCATTACTTGTTTATGTATAAATATGTTTCCAAACTAACTTTTGTTCCAATCCCTTGTTTTAGCTATGAAGTTCCTTAAATTTATCTGTAATGTTTCCATTAAATTCCTCCATTGTACATTAATATCTTCCATCCATTTCCTTGCTTTAGATAAGAAATTTATATCTTTAAACAAAAACCTTTCAAAAATGAAGGGGTGATTTCTTGGGGCAATTTTCAAATCTAGCTCCAATGGAATAGGTTAGTGGTGTAACACTAGGTAGGGTAATATAGTCCCTTCAAAAAGTATATCATGGGCAAGTAAAAAAATTTTTAAATTGGAAATCAATTTAAGTGGCTACTATGCGATGCCAACCTCCACTATAGTTATTTCAGGTGAATATCTCATTGATGGTTTTAATATTTTCATCCTTCAGTCATGCTACAAATGCCTAAGTTAATGTGCCTTAAGGTCGAATATTGTAATGCCACCTTTCCTTTCATCCAATTTTTTAATGAGGTTGAATTCCCCTCCTACCATCCAAATCTCATCCTAATGAAGAGTTATGATAAAATGTATATTGGAAAAAATGGACACTTTTTCTATTGGGATGTCAGGCTTGTACATAGTGGTTAGTCATACAAGCTCCTTGGTGCCTACATAACTACAAATTCTAGAAAGGATATAAGGAGACTCAATATAGTCTTAGAAGGAGACCTCGAGTAGATTCTACATAATTATAAGGCCCCCAATAGTCCATTTCACATCTACCTTTGTAGCATTTCTCAATTATATCTTTAACCTTCTCTGTGAAACTTTTGTTTCCTATAACAGAATTATTACACATTTCTCTTTATTCATTCTATCATATAAATCCATATATTTCATTTGCTATGGATGACAAATTGTGCCATGTGATAATATTCATCGGGTATGTTGTTGGGAAGAGGATAAAATATTTAAAAGTATAATCACCTACTGTGATTTTATGTTACTAGACGACATTCTAGATTCCACCTTTGGTGGTTCTTCTACCCTTTTTCTTGCTTTTTAGAATTATCTACTCATTACCTTTGTCTCATTGTGTTTGAATCCCCATTTCTAGATTTTATGATCTGCTCTTGCCATCCTCTCCCTATCATTGGTTCCACCATTGGAGATAGAGATGATAATATTGATTTTTCTATTCATCTAAAATTGCTTGTGACTCTAACTGAGATCATTCTTTAATGAAATCCATAATCAATTTTTCATTTGCCCTTACAATTTTTTGGTTCTCCTCTACTTCCATGACCATCTTTGCACTCACAACCATCTCTTTAATTTATGGGAACTTTGTTGGGAATTCAACGGTCTTTGGTTTCATGTTAGGTTTTCCCTAGGTCTCTCCCTCATTCTACTAGACCACCATTATTTATTTTCCTAGAATAATGTTCTCGTCCTAGTGAGTGATTTCCAAGAATTGATTCTCCACTTGGATAGTCTTTGTTCCTAATTGGGTTGACTAATTCTTAGGGTTCCTAATTTTGTTTACCATGTTTTTGAACCATTTCACATCTCCATGGGAAATATTCTCCCACATTTATTTTTTCAGAATTAGGCAATATTGAAGTAGGTGACCATATTCATGATATTTCCGATGTCTAAATATTCTCCTGCATTTATTCTTTCAAAATTGGGAAACATTGAAGTAGGTGACCATATTCATGAGATTTATGATGTCTAAAGCGGACATGTTCATAATCCAATGATTGAAGCTAAACCTCCTGGTAGTAGGAAATTTAAATTGATTGTATGAGAGGTAGTAAATATTCATATACATGCAAATTCTTGTTTAAGAGGTACAATAAAATTCCTTTATAACTTCAAAAATATTTAGAAACGTGCCAATATAGTGGTCGATACCCTCAATAATATAGGGCTGCCATAAATTCCTAGCGAATAAGAAGATCCTTACTCAAACTAAGGCTGCTAAAAAATATTGTTTCTAAGGATTATAGCACTCTTCCTGGTACATTTTAATAAGACGACTTTGTTGAAAAAATAAGGCTTATTTTCAACGACCTAGTCATATCCTCTAGATTGAACAAAATCATTATGTAATTGACAAAGAATGAGACAAAATGTGGAGAATATATTGCTCTTCTCAATATTCAAAATGGGTAAATAGATTACATTGTAAACATCAACAATAAATGATTGAAGTAGAACTCAACAACTATGGAGTAGAACTGAAGTAAAATTGAATTGTCTATGACACCTTGCAAACAGAAAAATCAAATAAGATGACACCTAACTGAAAATGAGATTAATATCTCAACATCCCCTCCTAATCTCAATTGTTACATTTAGAGATATTTATAATGCCTAATTGTTCTCTTTGAAATTCAAATACATTCTTCGCCAATGGCTTTGTGAAAATATCTTCTTGTTTATTTTTGGAACCACCAAAAGAAAGTACTATGTCCCCATCATTTACAAGCTCACGGATGAAATGAAAATGGTTTTCAATGTGCTTTAGCTTTTTGTGGAAAACATGATTTTTTGATAAAGAAATTTCTGAACTGTTATCACATAGATTGAGTTGGATCACATGAATATTAAAATATCATATTCATAATAATCTCAACACACAGCTTGAAGGCTACTAAATTTGCTTCTACATATTCTACCTCTACATAAGATATTGAAATGATTGTCTATTTCTTGGATGCCCATGAAATCAGATTGGTTCCGAGATGAAAAACCTACCCTAAAGTGCATTTTTGATCATCGAAACTCCCTACATAATCATTATCTGTATAACCTGAAAGTGAACTATTTTCAGAACATGTATAGAACAAACCATAGTCTATTGTACCTGCAATATACCTTAAGATCCTTTTTGAAACCTTCCAACGAGTGATCTTAGGTCACTACATAAACCTGGAGACAAAACTTACTGCAAACATAATGTCAGGTCTAGTTGCAGTTAGATACAACAAACTACCAACTATACTTTTATACATTATGGAATCAACAGGTGGCGCTACATCTTCTTTGCTCAATTTCGTGCTTTGAGAAATTTATCTATCTGTAGATTTGAAATTGGTCATTCTGAACTTTTGGATGATATCAATGGCATATTTCTGTTGATGAACAAAAATGCCATTAACGGATTGGTGAATTTCAATGCATAGGAAGTATTTCATGACTCCTAGATCTGTTATATCAAACCTTGTTTGCATTTATTCTTTGAAATCTTCTAACATCATGTTTCCTATATAAAGAAGATCATGTACATAAAGGCATAAAATAAGAATTTTAACTTCATGCATTTTTGTATACAAAGTTGGCTCATGATTTCTTCTGCAAAATCCACTTTTAATGAGATAGGTGTCAATACGACTGTACCGAGCTCTAGGAGCTTATTTCAAACCATACAAAGCTTTCTTCAATCTGTATAACGTATGCTCCTATCATGAAACTTCAAAGATGGGAGGTTGCTCTACATAAACTTCTTCCTGCAATATACCATTTAGAAAGGCATATTTTACATCAAGTTCATAGACTTTCTATTCGTGTTGAGCTACTGTGGACAAAATGGCTTTGATAGTATATAACCTTGCTATTGGAGCAAAGGTTTCACCATAATTGATACCAAACAGTTGTGAGAATCTTTTGGCAACTGGCATTGCCTTATGTTTCTCAATCTCTCCTTTTTCATTCAGCTTGGTCTTATACACCCATTTTACACCAATTTTGGTTTTTTCTTTTGGGAGATCAGCTAATTCCCATGTTTTATTCTTCTCTATGGAAGCTATTTCTTGGTTCATTGCATTTGCCCAATTATTTTCTTTAACTGGTTCTTCAAAATGAGTTGGTTGTGATGAAAGAAATGCAAACATATTCTGTTGGTCAGACTCATGCTCCTGCTCATATATTTGTCTGATTCTACTTGTCTTCTAGTTGTCTTCTAAAGATGTTGAGTCACTGATGGATTCAACACTTGAAGATGTACAATTTTTAGAATGGTATGGCTCTTCTTCAACCTGCAATCTTGGTGGATGTGGTGGATAAAACTATTGATTTGAAGCTTCATCAACTTGGTTAGACCAAGATTTATTTTCAAAAAAATTTACATGTCTTCATAAAATAAACTTCTTGGTAACTGGATTTGTTGGACACCTAATCCTCTAAGGGTTGGTGTGGAAGCTGAACAGCGAAAGGGAGTCCAAGAGACCACTTGGAATATGAATAAAGGGTCACACTATGTACTATAAATGTATATCATGTCAATAACAGATGCAATCTAATGCTTATCATTCATATTCTATGTTTTCGATGTATGTGTTTAACATGATTATATAGTCTATAGGCCTTTGACTTCTAACTATACCCTAAAAAAATACATCTTTCACTCCTATGATCAAGTTTCTTTCTTAGCTGCTCAAGAACATGTGAAAATGCTATTGATTCAAAAATTCTAAGGTGAGATACATTTACTTTCTTACCATCCCATGCTTCTTGGGGTATTGTATCCTGGAGACTGGTTGTTGGAGATCTCTTGAGAACATACACTATTGTTGAAACTGCTTCTTCCCGGTAGTTATTTCACAACTTCTTCTCACGAAGAATACTTCTTACCATATTCATGATTGACTGATTTTCCTTCCTGCTACTCCATTATGTTTTGGAGAATATCATGTTATATTCTGCATTGTGATTCATTGTTTTTGACAAGGAACTTTGAATTCACTAGAGATGTACTCTCCTCCTCTAT
>APFE030102158.1:0-41527 GCA_000404065.3 Pinus taeda | reverse complement strand
AAAATAGGTTTTGAGTGTCATTTTTAAAACATGTTAAAAATTTACTCTAGAAAAAAAGTGTTATTCTAGCAAGAACACTTTTCATTTTTAGCACTATTTTTCATGTTTTTTTTTTTGGGTTTTTTGGCTAGGGTTCTTGTTTCAAAGTTTACATTGTTACATCTTCAAATGAATTACTAGATGCAGATGAAGATGTTTCATATTCTTCTCTTTCATCAACTAGTACCCCATCTAAGTCCATATGGATGCCCACCATTTCAGGTTTCAAAATTCTTTTGTATCTACGATTGGTTTCAGCAGACTCCCATCTCAACATTGTTCTTTCTGATAACAACCTTTTAAGAATCTCTATCATCTCGAAGAGAACAGTTCCTCTATTTGTTAAATTGTAGTCACAAATAAGTATGTCAACATCCCCCAATTCTAATATGTTTGTGTGCACCGATTTATATTTTTACCCTTTCTTTTTCACTTTCCGCTAATTTTTTTATTAACTACAATATCTAGCTTATACACGCCATTGAATGGGTGCGTATTTGTGGCATACCAATGTACTACAAAAATTGTAACATCTTCATTTCCTGTAATGACCTTTATAACCTTAGCAACCCATAATGGATAGTCATTGGGATCTCTATCTGCTAGCACTGCGATCATGGAACCCTCCTTAATATCTTGTACTCAACCCCTGTAAAGGTCTTCCATGGCTTCACATTGTGCACGAGATCTTCTGGAACCAATATACATCTCTCTTTCCTCTACCTATGAAGAATTAATAATATCTTGAGATTATTGTTGTTCAACAATGTTTCTTTCCTCATGTTCATTTGACACATTTTGTGGCCAAATAAATGTATTTTTCAAAGGTATATCTTCATTTGTTGTTCTTGAAATGATATCACTTTGATTATTGAAAAATGACTACCATCAAACTGAACCAACAATGTCAAATTACTCATACGTATATCTAATTCTTTTTTTAATTTCTTCTGGGTAATTAGAATCATTTATATCTCTGTTTTGTTTGCGTGCATTATGAACTTCAAAAATTGATTGTAATAACAGTATATTTGATGCAAATATTGGATGATCTAGAATGAACTTCAAAAATTTCAAACCTGATGACGACTCCCATTCTGTAGTAGTTGAATACCTCTTACCCCATATTAGTGTTTTCCCATCAATTGTTTTGATATGAAATTGATGTTGGAAGTTAATGTCATTAAGTTGTTCAATGCATTTCTCCTCACCATGTGATCCTAAAATAAACCTTTGCATGTCAACAGTTTCTTCCAACACATCAAAAGTAGGCTCTCACATGTATGATATCTTAATACATTGAATTAATGGTGGAAAGCTCCCAACTTCCTTCCTCCTCAACGTGACTAAGAAACGTCTGGACACCTGATCAATATGGTCATGAGTGTGCCCAAAAAGAAGGAAACCAACCTTTACCTTCTGAAAAAAATTCAATTCAACAAGCATGTTTAGATATCCAAAAATAATTTGATTTTTGTTTTCACGGCAACTGTTGTCTAATTGTAGATACAAAACCTCAATAAGATTACCAAACCAATGAGAAAACACATCGTGAATTATGGTTACTGTCACATTTGCATCATTATGAATATTTGGAGCTGTGAAGTACACCCTTGGAAACATTTTCCCATTGATGACCATACAATTGACAAAGTGATACTAAATAAAATTTCATGTTGTAATTTTTTGGGTGTGCAAACAAAATGTGGTAAAAGTGTTTTCTTCTGGTCCATACCATCAATTATCAAACCCAAATATTTATTTAGACTATCATAACACTTCTTTCGATGCTTGTACAAATTTTTTCTGTCACCTGTTTATTGTTCGTGATGCTCATGAATTTCTTTGACAATGAATTCTACACATCATAAAATAAAGTCATTAAGAAATACATTTTCATAGTTGATGACTATACAATTTTAAAAGTTAAAGTTATGAATGATTATCTCTTTTTAAACCCTCACCTTTATTCCCTTTTTATTTAAGAGAGGCACATGTACCAGAAAATCGCCATCCTTGTCTTCTTAGTAATATAGAAATGTTGAATTCTTTCTTCCATACCTTCACAAAATATTGATATGTAATAAATCGACCATGTTCCTCAACACCTTCTGCATATTCTTTGTATAAGTTGTAGATTTCTCATCTTGAGAAACTATCTAGAATATGTATTGTCTCTTTATTTGGAATACACTCTCCATGCTTTGAAAAGAAATATTTCATCCATGATATTACATTATTTGATAATGGCCCAAATTTTCATTTTTGACGTACTTCTGAATAAAATGTGGGATCCTTTTCCAAATTTTCTTAGATTCTTGAGAGACGAAATTTACCCATTGAATGAAACATTTTGAAAGCCTTTCTACAAATAAATAAAGACCCAATATGATAATCATAACCAGGCAATGTAGATTGCATGCACCCCACCCAATATGAATTTTGCATGCTTTTATTCATTGACAAATATCTCTTCCTTTTCTCTAATGCAAAATTGAAATCCATATGTTTCAAGCAATTTTTTTGACAACATTCACATGAAATGAGACCACTGATAGAACTTCTTCTTGTCTGATATTCTTCTCTACCCCCTATATATCTGGAACATCTTGGATTGATATGAAAAGCTCTGCTCCTACTCCTCGATACAATATTTCCTTGCAACATCTCCATCATTGGATCATCATTTGTATAAGCATGTTCATCATCAATCCAATGAATGTTATCCTCAGTATGATCATCTGTGCTTTTGAAATACTGACTTGGAATATATTATCGATCTTCCCCTTCTTTAGTGCTACTGTCATACTCCTTAGAATTAGAACTAAATGGAAAATTTGACTCGATGTTTATTGGATATTCTTCCTCATGGTATTGTCAATGCTACTCTCATAGTCCATAGGATTAGGGCTACGTCGAAAATGTGATTGTTTACTTACTGAAATTTGTACATCCTACCCTTTTTCACTGCTACTGTCATAGTCCTTAGGATTAGGACTAAGTGCTTCATCCTGACCTTCATCACTACTACTCTCATAGTCCTTAACATTAGGACTAAGAGGAAACTGCGACTCTTTATTTATTTGAAAATATTCATCATGTTCTTCATCACTGCTTCTCTCATCGTCCATACGATTAGGACTAAGTAGACACCATGACACTCTATTCATTTGAAATTCTTCATCATCTTCATCATCACTAGTGCTTTCATAGTCCATAGGATTAGGACTAAGTGGACACTGTGACACTCTATTCATTTGAAATTCTTCATCATGCTCTTCATCATTACTGCTCTCACAATCCATAGGATTAGGACTAAGTGGACACTGTAACACTTCATTATTTTGAAATTCGTTATCATGTTCTTCATCTTTGCTTATTTCATATTCCATAGGAGTAGGACTAAGTGGACACTGTGACAATCTATTCATTTGAAATTATTCATCATTCTCTTCATCACTGCTACTGTCATAGTCCATAGGGTTAAGACAGAGTGTACACCGTGACACTCCATTCTTTTAAAATTCTTCATCATGCTTTTCATCACTACTACTCTCATAGTTGATAGGACTAGGACTAAGTAGACACCATGACACTCCATTCTTTTGAATTTTTTCATCATGCTCTTCCTCACTACTGCTTTCATAGTCCATAGGATTAGGACTAAGTTGACAACACGACAATCCATTCTTTTGAAATTTTTCATCATGCTCCTCATCACTATTGCTCTCATAATCCATAGGATTAGGACTAAGTGGAAACCATCAGTTTTTATTTATTTGAAATTCTTCATCCCATCTTTCATCATTGTTGCTCTCATAGTCCTTAGGATTAGGACTAAGTGGAAGAATTGACTCTACTGATAGTGGAAGAATTTCCATCATATTCATCAATATGAATAGAGTTGTTATGCGATAAAGATGTTGACGCTTCAGAGAGAGAAACTTCACTATCAGAAGAATCCATGCCTTTAAAAAAAATAGGTTGAATGATACAAATGTAGACTCTCCTAATGATAATATATATCTTTAAGAATGAAATTTCCCTCCAAAATTTTAACTAAAATTTTCTTATGAAATAATATTTTAATTAAAATTGTAAACTAAATCTTTTACCTAAATTAATTTATTACTTAAACTATATAATATTTACTAGACAATTGATTTTTTTATTATTATACTTTCTAAAACAAATTAGTCCCACATTCACCATGTTGTAAAACAATTCAGTAATGTTCACTTTATCATAGTTTCCTATTTCGCCATAAAAAAGATTATATGTTAAAATTTATAAAAGCAAAAGAGTGCCACATTAACCGTATGGTAAAACAATTACGTAATTTCCACTATATAATAAATTTTGTTATCGCTATTCCTCTCATCATATCCAGGTTTTTGGAGGTTCGTTAAAAGACATGGAGCAAATTTGTGGAGCAACTACAATGCTATCAACAACATATTCAAGAGAGGATTATCGCATTTGAAAGGTTAGTTTCTTTTTTTTCTCTGTCCAAATTTTAAAATTAAATAAGTTTAATGAAATACAATTTGTTTTTAGAAATTAAAAATTTCAACGATACAGATTTATCCACTATGTTTGCAATGAGCGTGGCGGGTTCGATCATGCTCCCGGCGACCCAGCTAGTCCATGGGAGAGGGCCCACCCCCCAGTGGGCCACTGGGCCGCTCAACAGGGATAGGGAGGTGGGCACTAGGCCCCCAACCCCACCCCAACATCCCAAGGTGGCGAGCCATTGGGCCGCCAGGGTGGGGCAGGGGACTAACTACCAGCTACCCCACGCCACACCGGCGGCCCAACGGCCCACCAACACGGAAGTTCATTGGGTTGTCGGGGTGGTTGGGCCACCAGGGTAGTGTGGGGGCTAGCGGCCAACCCTCCACCCCACCCCAGCAACTCAACAACTCGTTGGGGTGGGGGGCTGGTCGTGAGCCCTACCCCACCCCAACGGCCCAACAACCTGCCAGGGCGGTAGGCCATTTGACCATCGGGGTGGGGCGAGGGGCTAGCGCCCAGCCCGCTGCCCTCCCTCCCTAGCTGCCACCACAGCAACCCAACAACTTACCACCCTAGTTGACCATTAGGCCGCTGGGGTGGGGCGAGCCATTGGGCACCAACCACCCCGCCCCACCTAGGTGGCCCAACGTCTGGCCAGGGTGATGGGCCACTGAGTTGTGGTTGGGGGGGGCTATGTGGGGGAAGGAGGGGCGGGCTAATTTTCGGGGTGGGGCAGTAGCGGGCTATATTTTTTTAAATTCCTTATTTTATTATATTTTTTTAATATTGTTATGATTTATAAAATTAATTAGCATTTATCGTCTTGTTTGTTAATTTAAGTTATTATTGTTTTGTAATTTGATGATTTATATACGCATTTTTTTTGCAGGAAAATGGCATCAAAGAAGATTTCTATGAATCTTTTTGGACCAAAGATTGTTAAAGGTGGATCCTCAAAAATCATTGTTGAATGAACTAAACCTAAGATGATAGCTACAAATCTTTCAAGTGCCTCAAATGATAAGAAGATGATTTCATATTGGAAGAAACAAAAAGAAATGAAACTTCCATAAAATGTATCATATGTGAAAGAAAGAGAAAGTGAAGATATGTAGATATATCGATATGTTGATATACCTAGCGATAGTGGAATTTGTGAGGTGTTGGGAAAGGTCATAGACATGTGTTGGGTACCAGACAGTGAAGTTGTTTATATACTTATAAAATCGCCCAAGTCACATGAAAGGATTAAGTATCAATTATTACATTCATTGTATGACACGAGAGATGTATCTACAAATTTGTGTAAACAAATCATAAATGAGATGACACAGAATATCATAACTATTATTATTTATATTTGTCTTTTGCATTATTGTGACTCTCTCATTATGTTTTTATAACTTAGTTTTTATTGACATGTGATATTTTGTTTTATAAAATTTTGTTGAAAGAGTTTCAATTATGTTGGGAGGCATTCATTTCATAGAGAATGATATTATGAATGGCGTGAGTAGTTTCTACTTAATGTGAGAAAAATATATGGTAAACAAGCAAAAGGTAGTAATTCATGATGCTACAAAACTATATTCAAGGGATCAAAAAAAAAAAAAAAATCCTCTAGTGAATAAATCAAAGAGGTAGATAAGTTACTTTTGAAGATGAGGATGTTGAAATTGAAACTAAAGAATATGTTGTCGTTACTAAGGATGACATTGGAACTGATGTTAGAAATGAGAAGAGCCATAAAACACCAAAAGTAATAATGCCCAAGAAAAAAATTTGTTCTAGTTAACGATGAGAATGTTAGAAGAAAAGTAAAGTTGAACATTCTCAAGTAGTCATTACCAACAGTGAATATCCTAGTGAAACTTCAAAAGAAAGCAGAGAAATCATTACATTATGAGCTGATTTAGATGATGGCATTATTAAAACAAAATAAAATGTCATTCGAGATGTCTTGAGAAAGAGAAGCTTAATTGAGGGTGGTTGTACATTTCAGCATAATGTGAGACAAATATATAAGGCAAGTGAAGGACAATGTAAATATCAAATAAAAAATCCACACCCTCTGCATGTTCATAACTTGAAGACATTGATGAGGTACAATCCATATGCTCATGTGGTTAATTATGTGCTTCTTGTTGATCCAGTTCAAGTTCCACACAAAGAAACATTTGATAAGTCAAAATATTTTGAATACAATTATTATGTGCTTGGGGGGAACCATTATGTAGAAGCTCAAAAACCATTGATAGAGGAATATCCCAATAAGCCACATTTGAAACAATGAAATGTATCATTTATGTTGGTTTATCAGATAAAAAAGAAAAGTTAGTGGCATGGGTTCATAATTCAGATAATGAATAAAGGATGTCTATGACTTTTATACAAAGGGTTAGATTTATTCATAATGAGTTTGGAGAAAAATGTGGTGGGGATAAGATAAATGTTTCCATAGATTTTCGAAAGGAATGTTGTTTGGAAATAGGCTATCAAATTGAGGAGAAAATCAATTCAAAAGCTAATAGAGTAAATACTGATTTATTCAGAGGTATTGATAACATTTCTAACTGGCATTTAGAAGTGAATAGATTTTGGAATTGATTAATGAGATTTTTAGCATCTAGGAGAACAATGGCATTAGAAACTAGAAGACCAAAAGGTCTAAACCATTGATATGTAGAAAAAGTAAATCAGATCTTAAAATAAAGCAGCTTCAAGAAGATATGACTATCCCACCTTGGAGAACATTCTAAGGAGTGAAGGATGAAAAACTTGTCAAAGAAATATTATCTCATGTGAGGTTAGGGGAATTACCATTGGAGAAATTTTTTGAGAATTTTTAAAAGTAAGTTTGTTGAATTATTTTTACTTATTTCTAGATTATAATTTTATTTTAAATATAACATATTGTTCTTGGTAGTATTTGTTATACATGTCATTAGATTAACCTTTTTTTACTTTTTCTATGCAGTCACAAAGTTTACGTGAGAATACAAGAACAAATGGTTAAATTGTTGAATGAAGATAGTTGGGATGACATTGTACAGAACTATCCAAATTCAAGTTCTACATCAACACTAAAAACATTTTATCTTGCATTTGAAAAGGTATGTTGATTTATACATTAAATTTTATTCATCTATATACTATTTTTATTTTATAACTTATACATGTATTTGTTTATTTTATTAAAAATGAGGAAGGATGCAAATGGAACACCAAATAGTTTCAGAACCTTTATTGAAAAAATTTAGATCAAAATAATGAAGAAGAAATGTCCTAAGAATGTTGAACTTGATTCAACTCTTATTCATTTCATTTGGAATGGGATTGACACTATTCAATATCTAGTAATATAAGTCAATTGTGAAGACATTGCTAAACTCACACCTAAAAGGGATTATGTCCTAGTTATTGCAGATATTCCCCATAGTTTCAATATCTCAAGCATTGAATATGATAGTGACCCTTATAGTTATGAAGCTCTTACTAAAGTGGTTGTTCGATTTCTCGAAGTCACATCATCACCATTATGGATATTTGTGACATTTCATTCAGACACACAATTGGCAATGTTATTGTCAAGCTTCAAGGGGAAAACAAACTCAAGGATGCAGCTTACATGGTAAGACGTTGAAAATGTATATTTCATTAATGTTAAAAATTTCATTTATGTACAAGTTAATTGAACTTTTATTATTTCATGTTACAGTAAAAAGTCAAATCTTCCTAACCATGAAGATCAACCATTTATAAATGATTGTGAGTTCATCCATATTGATAGTTGGGCAAAATATGATAGCTATATGTCTATGATTTTTAATCGGGTAGATCAAAAGAGTCGTAGCCAAGCACTGGCTTATGATGTTGTTGTGAGAAAACTAACATATGAAAACAAAGAAGTAAAAGGAGAGATAGTTAACATTTATCAAAAGCCATAGTTATTGATTAGCTATCTTATAGACATATGTTCAAATAAAGGAGATTGGGTTGTGGATTTATTTTCTGACTCAGGTAAGTTTTATTATATGGAAATGAATTTCAATATCTTCTTTCTTAATTTATATGTCATTATATTAATTTACTTCATTATTTCTGTTGTGCTTGATAATTAGGTACAACACTAGCATGTTGCCTTGAAAAAGGAAGCAATTGCATTTCCATTCAAATGATCTAGTACAATACAATTTTATTCAAAAAAGAATTTATGCTCTTCAATTTCTTCCAGATGCAATGCAAGAAATTGGGTTGAAGAAAGGGGATTTTAGCGAATCACGTGTGACAAAAAAGGCAAAGGAACTTCAACCATCATTAGATGGAATAATTGGAAAGGCATACATTGGGAGATTCACAGACATCAAAGATCCATTAGAAGAGGAAAATGAAGCAAAATATATTGTGGAAGAAGACAATGATGAAACTCTAGAGGATGAAGAGCTTGGATTATGCGATATTGTTGATTAAATTTAAGTTAAGCTTTGAAATCAAGCTCATTTCTTGTAACTATTAAATACTTGCAATGTTATGGTCATAACATTATATGGGAAGAATAAGCATTCAATTAATGTTGTGTTCAATATTCAGATTATGTGATTTTCGCACGAATTTTTATGTTAATCGCTATTTTTTGAAAAAAAACAGTGATTATTATTTTTTTTGACATGAAATTCATAAAAAAAACTATAATTTAACCATTTTTGTTAAATTTATCCTATAAAAATTGTTATTTTGACATGCTATTTCTACCAAAAAGTTATCAAAATGTGTAATTTGTTAGTTATATTTATGTTCAAAATGGTTAGTTTTATGTCAATTGTTAAAAATTATTGTTTTTTAGAAACAATTATTTCATGTGCATTGAAAATTTAATTAACGATGTATAAATATGTAGAATATCGAAACTTTAAAATATTGACCTTCTTCTTCAAATATGCAATACAATAAAAACCTCACTACAACCAAAAAAAAAAAAAATTAAATAAAAACAAGAAATTATGAAGGAGAAGACCACTTCAAAAATGGTTAGATTTAGAAAATAATTATTTATATTTCATACATTAGAAAATTTAAAGTAAAAAAAAAAATAGGTATTTTAAAGAAAAGGTGTGATGCAAAATCACCATTTTTAAAAATTAGCATGCAAATCATTAACACTCTAAAATGTAATGTACATAAAAAAAATTAAAGTGCCAAAAACTATACTAAAAAAACAAAATGTGTATTCTACATCCCCATTTTCAAAATCCGGCCACTTTTTTGCTATCTCTACAAAACGGGTACTCATATTAGTTCCCGTTTCAAACTTTACATTGTTCATTTTCTATCAGTTGTCCTACACTAACGAGGTTGTGCTTCAAACTTGGAACATAATAAACATCAGGAATGTATTTATGTTGGTTTTGTTTAGTAAGAATAGAGACTGTACCTTTTCCTTAAGCTTTAATGCAAGAATGATCTCCAAGAGTAATTTATGAAGTTTTGGTATGATCAACATAAGAAAGAAGATTTTTGTTACATATCATATGATTGCTGCAACCACTACCAAGTAACCAAAGATCCTTGTTGTGTGTGTCCTTAGAAAGATGGTAGGAAATAAACATTGTTTTAGAGGATTCTCCTTTATTCTTGGAGAGATGGACATTGCCTCTTCGTTGATGTGACTGTTTCTTTCTACATTCATGTTCATAATGCCTAAATTTCTTGCAATAATAACATTGGACATTAGATTTTCTCCATGGTCTACTTCTCTGAGTTTGGTTTTGTGGAGGTCTCCACTGCTCTATTGATTTACCTCTGCTTTGGCCACTGCTTCACTTGTTTCTGCCTCTGAATCCTCTGCCTCTGCTAAAAAAGAGTTATTCTTTGAAAGTTTGTTCCATGGAATTTTCTACCAAGTTGAGTCTTGTTTCGTGTGCTAGAAGTGATCCACTAAATTGTTTTACTGAGAAAGTTGTAAAATCTTTGGATTCCATAATGGCTGTTACACTCATGGCATATTTCTTGGGCAAACATTGAAGGACTATTTGAACAATTTTCTGATCTAAAATGGTTTCACCCATGAGCTTGATTTGATTGATTATTCCTATGACTCTAGTCATGAACTGATCCACATTTTTTGTGTCAATGATCTTCAAGGCTTGGAACTGTGGATCTCAATGTTTATAATTTCACTCTCATCATTGTATCATTACATTGATACACAAATTTGAAGATTTATCAAGTTTCATATGTTGTGGATGCACTAGATATCTTATCAAAAATGGAGTGAGCAACTGAGTTTTGTATCCAACTTTTGGTTATGTATTCTTTCTTTCTCAGTTCACTAGCTTCATTTCTTTGATTATTGGATATGGCCACCAATGCTTCTTGGGTCAGCTCTTTATAGGCACTAAAGTGTATCCCAACACTCTTGAGCTTGCAGGAATGTCTTCACTATCAAAGACCAAAACTCGTAAATTTTACCAAGCAGAGTCGGGCTCTGTGGCAAAGCACTAGAAGAAACCACTTCTTCAAATACAAATTTGGGCACTTTTTGCCTTTTTAACAAAAAAATCCTAAAAAAAATTCAACCACCTTTTTTTTATAACTAGTATCACCTTCTGAAGAAAAATCATTTTTCTTTCCAAATTTTTCATTTTAAAAACTTAGAAAAAAAAGAAAAAACAAAAACCTATTTTTCTTAATAATACCTTTAATATATATTATTTAAAAAAACCATCCCTAAATTCCTTTAAAAAAATTATGAACGAAGTACCCTTTTTAAACCATACCTTGCCATTCTAAAAATAATGCTCTCCAACCCTTTCTAAAGAAATATTCACTAAGCAATTTTTTAATACATCTTAAAAATAAAGAATTTTCAAAATAAACGCATTTTTCATGAGTGTTTTGAAAGGCCTCGGAATAGAGATTTAAAAAACCTCTTTAGTCGTTCTTTTGACTTTGAGAGTGCCGTGCCTCCAATGGGTTTTATGATGATCTCCCTATTAAGACGCATTTTATGAACCTTTGACTTTTGAAACGAATTCCTGGGCGGATAAATTTGACGTTATAAACAAACTTAACTTTTGCCGTCTGCGCTACCGAATCTGGTGTGCTAGATCTTTAAAGGCACGGGATGCGAAACTCAAGAAATTCTTAAGTTGGCGACTCTTTGCAGTTTCTTTTTGACAGAGGTGTACTGCGCTCTTGACCTCTTTTACAACTGCGCAATTGCTCTAAAATCTATTTCCGCTTTTTCTTTGCAAGCCTCCGATATTATGCCAAAGAATAACAAAAAAAACTAACTAGAATGTTTTTTTAATATTCAAAATTGTTAAATAGATTACATGGTAAACATCAATAATAAATGATCAAAGTAGAACTTTACATTTAAAATAAAACAAAATCAAATAAAATGATATTTGAGATTAATATCTCAACGGTAATAACCCTTTACTCCTAACTTCATATCAATTTATCCTTTTCATTGCCATTTTATGTGAATCCGCTTCACTAAATCTCCCCCCTCATACAAATCCAATATATTTGCAAATAATGGTATGTTGATGATGGCCTTTCAATCTGTTTTATGACACCATAAACATAGGGTTTACTTCCACTTTATATAAACACCTTCCCTTAAGAAGGTATTGCCATTGTGCTCCGAGAACTAGATTCTCATCATTATTGTGTTGTTGAGAGCCACTTAGAGCATTTTTATAAGATAACCTCTAATAAGTCATGGCAGCACTACAACCAACCAAAATGAACCAAAAGATAGAACCTGAAAGAATAACACCACCTAATTGAGAGATTGTAGTTGTAGCTAGATCCTATTATTTAGAAAATTTACTAAAAACGCTAATTATTTTTTTTTAATATTTATATTCTAGTTAATAGAAATTAATATTACATTAAAAAAATTAAAAAAACCTAAGAAGGGTTGTTATCCTCTTTAATTATGGTCTTGATTATGCCCAAGGAAATTAAGTTCTCTAACATGGAAAATATATATATATATATATATATATATATATATATAAGATTAAGAGAAATTGTTTTTCAATATTTTTTAAATATAATACTAAATACTAATATATATAAGGAATTATTGCTCACATTTTATATATATGTTTATAAGTATTTCCCTTTTGGAATTGGCACTTTAATTATTTTCAAATCATTAACTTCCTATTAAGTGTGAAGTCAAATTCATGCAGGATTCTAGATCCTTTTACACTGCCAATAGTTTCTAAAATCACATGCAGGATTCTAGATTCTTCTACACCGCCAATAGTTTCCAGATTCTTCTACACCGCCATTAGTTTCTAGATCTCTAGGATTCTAGATCTTTCTACACCGCCATTTGTTTCTAGATCATTCCAGATCTCCATCTGAATCACATATAGGATTCTAGATCCTTCTTCTGCCTCGATAATTTTGTAATTTCTCTGGCCAAGGAAAGCAAGCCAAGGCCCAAGCTTGTTATCTAATGCAAAGTGGTTTCTGTTCTCCAGTGATTGTTTTATCTATTTCGTTGTTTTTGACTGAGTAATCTTGTTGTTTCTCCATTTGTCTGTCTCTGAAATTATTCTTTGCTATTGTCGTTTAAGTCTCTAACTATAAATCTGTTGTGTGTTATGTATGCTTTGATCTAACAACTGGTGTCAGAGCTAGGGTCGAATATCCACTGTGCAACCCGCTTAGTGCCATTACCTTACTCTAGCAGCATTCGTTAAAACATTTGTTGTTACCCCTGGAGCTGTTGAAGGATCTATCCAAGAAATAGCTGAGGAATGCTAGAACTAAAAGGCAGTTGCTGCAAGAAAAACAAGGTCATGGATCTACGTTGAAACTTGTTGCTGGAGTTTGAAAAGTGGAGATTCACGGAGTTTGGAGTTGAAACATGGTGTTTGTAAGTTTTTTTTTACATCAAGCTTGCACGTATACGACAAGTTTTTTCTCAAACCAACATATGTATGTGTGAAATGTGAAAAGGTTAAAACATTATATATGTTTTTTATTTATTATGAAACATATATAATTACATGTTGGAATTTTGAAAAGTATATTTTAAAAAGGAGCAATAATTTTGAAAAGTATATTTTAAAAAGGAGCAGGAATTTTGAAAAGGGTATTTTAAAAGAAGGAAGGTCATTATTACTAAACTTTAAAGAGTAACAATTAAAGTTTTATTTTTAAGTGGTGTTTTTTGTGTTTTGGGGCGTGAATTTGATTCGAAATGGAGACAACAGTTACAGATATGGAGAAGTTGAGCGGGGCTAATTTTTCCCTATGGAAATCACAGATGGAGGATATACTGATTTTAAAGGATCAGTGTTTTCTGATTGAGGGCACAACAAAGAAACCCTCATTGATGACAAATGAAGAGTGGAATAAGCTAGATAGAAAAGACGATTCCAACAATACGCCAATATTTAGCAAAGAATGTTTATTTCAATGTGTCTCGAGAAAATATGGCAGACAAATTATGGAAGAAGCTCCATGATATATATGAGAAGAACACGGCATCAAACAAAGTGTTCTTGATGAAGAAGCTTTATAATCTCAAAATGAAGGAGGGTCCTTCAGTTGCTGAGCACTTGAATGCATTTAATATTATTAGTAGTCAACTTGCCTTTGTTAAAATCATTTTAGATGATGAAACTAGAGCCATATTGCTGATGTGTTCTATGCCAGATAGTTGGGAAAATTTAATTGTAGCTATGAGAACTTTAGCAACTACAGGGACCCTAAAATTTGATGATGTTAGAAGCAGCTTAATGAATGAGGAGCTGTGACGGAAGTCAATTGTGGAAAACCAAGGAGGAGAGGCTCTATCTCTAGCTGATCATGGTAGGAGAATGGATTGAGGCCGACAAGGATGATCAAGGTTGAGAGGTTGATCAAAATCAAGGAGAGGCAAAATCATTTTCTTTCATTGTGGCAAACCCGAGCACATGAAGAAAGAATGTCGATTCTGGAAGAAAAGACAAAAGGATCAGAGATTGTCTAGTACAAATCACAAGTCATCCAACACAAATGAAGGTGAGACTACTGCTGTAGCCATAGATGGTGATGTGTTGTTTACTGTTTTAGTAGAGCATGCATGTGTATATACATCTAGTAGTAGCTTTGATTGGATCCTTGACTCTCACACATCTTACCATGTAACCCCATGCAAGGAAAGTTTTGTTTCATATAGTCCTGGTGATTATGGAAGAGTGCATTTGGGGAAGAATCATTTTTGTAGTACTGTCAGAGTGGGAGATGTCTAGATCAAGATGAAAGATGGACAAGATATATTGTTGAAATGGGTCAAGCATATACCATAAATGCACATGAGTTTAATTTCTATGGGACGATTGGATGATGAAGGATATTCGACAAGCTTTGGAAAAGGAGGCTGGAAAATTAGCAAATGTACATTGGTTGTGGCCAAGGGACCCAAGAAAGGAACATTATACACATTGAAGACACTGATAGGAAAATTAGAATTGGTTGTTGTTATGAAAGAAGGAAATTCAGCAGATCTATGGCATAAGCGTTTGGGTCACATGAGCGAAAAGGGCTTAAAAATCCTTGTTGGTAAAAATTTATTGCCAGGTTTGAAATCCTACAATCTTGATATTTGTGAGAAATGTATATATGGTAGACAAAAAAGGGTTTCATTCCTTAGAGGTACCCATGACAAAAAGAAAAATGTGTTAGAATTGGTACACTCATATGTGTTTAGGCCTATTAACATCAAATTATTAGGAGGAGCCTCATATTTTGTAACATTTATAGATGATGCATCTAGAAAGGTTTGGGCATATCCTATGAAAAATAAAAGTGAAGTTTTTGAAATATTTCAAAAATTCCATGTTGATGTTGAAAGAGAGACTAAAAAATTGCTGAAGTGTTTAAGAATAGATAATGGAGGAGAATATTTCTCAAATGCATTTAAGGAATATTGAACAGGTTTGGCATAAAGCATGAGAAGATTGTGCGTAGTACTCCTCAACAGAATGGTGTTACAGAAAGGATGAATCACACCATTATGGAAAAGGTGTGAAGTATGTTGTCCAATTTTGGTTGGGAGAAGAATTTTAGGGCTAAAGCAGTCAAGACCACTTGCTACCTCATAAATAGATCTCTAACTACAACCTTGGATGGCAGTATCCCTGAAGAATTTTGGACTGGTAAGAATTTGAATTATTTCTCACTTGAAAATCTTTGGATGTGAAACATTCGTACATATTCCCAAAGAAAATAGAACTAAGATAAATGATAAATCTATGAAATGCATTTTTTTTTTATATGCGGATGAAGATTTTGGTTATCGTCTATGGGATCCAGTCAAACATAAAATTATTAGAAGCAAGAATGTTATATTTAATGAGTTAGAAATGTTCAAGAGGACTGTAGGTGAGTTGGAGGTCAAGAAGGTTATTGACAGGTTTCAAGAGCAACAAGAAAATATCCCACCAATGCAAGAAAATGAACAACAAATGCAGGAGCATGAAGAACAACAAGTGGAAAATAATGAACAATAAGGAGAAGGAATCTTGCAGGAACCTTTACAGGAGATTCAACCTAATAATGCACCACTACAGTTGGTTTTCAAATCTTCTAGGCCTCATAAGCCTTCATAAAGGTATCCTCCTTCAAACTATATTTTGTTGACTAATGAAAGTAAACCTAACTATTTTCAAGAAGCTTGTATAGTCGAGCACAGTAAAGAATGGAAGAAAGAAACGGAAGAAGGAATGAACTCTTTGCAGGGAAATAAAACTTGGGAGTTGGTAAGCCTCCCAAAAGCTATAAAGGCTCTACAAAACAAATTGTTTTACAGGATTAAGCATGAACGTGACAAAAAGAAGGAGAGGTATAAAGCAATATTGGTGGTGAAAGGTTTTGCCCAAAAAGAAAGTATTGACTTCACTGAAATTTTCTCACCTATTGTTAAAATGTCATCCATTAGAGTCATTCTTGGTCTAGTTGCTACTTTAGACTTAGAACGTGAATAGTTAGATGTAAAAACTGCATTCCTTCATGGTGAATTGGAGGAAGAAATTTACATGGAGCAACCAGAAGGC
Organism: Pinus taeda; assembly: GCA_000404065.3. Lineage (NCBI taxonomy): Eukaryota > Viridiplantae > Streptophyta > Pinopsida > Pinales > Pinaceae > Pinus > Pinus taeda. The sequence continues at coordinate 24,905 of APFE030102158.1, read as the reverse complement.
TTCATAGAAAAAGGAAAAGAAGGCCTCATTTGTAGGTTGAGGAAGAGTATCTATGGGTTGAAACAGGCACCTCGACAATGGTACAAGAAATTTAATTCATTCATGTTGGAACATGGTTTTCAGAGGTTGGAAGCTGATCATTGTCTCTATATCAAGAGGTACGATCAAGGAAGTATATTTTATTATTGTTATATGTAGATAACATGTTGATCGTTGGGCATGATAAGAATAAGATCAATAGATTTAAGAAAGACCTGGGTAGAAAATTTGCAATGAAGGATTTGGGACCAGCACAACAGATATTGGGCGTGCGGATTATGCATGACAAGAAAAACAAAAGGTTGTGGCTATCACAAGAAAAATATATCAAGAAGATGCTTGACAAGTTTAATATGAAGGATGCCAAGCCAGTTGGTACACCCCTTGCAGCCCACTTCAAGAAGACTATTGAATTATGTCCTAGTGATGACAAAAAGAAGGAAGAGATGAGCAAGATTCCTTATGATTCAGCAGTTGGTAGTTTGATGTATGCCATGGTATGCACACGACTAGACATTGCATATTGAGTGGGAGTAGTTAGTAGGTTCCTTGCCAATCCAAGCAAACAACATTGGCAAGTACTAAAATGGATTTTGAGGTATCTCAAGGGTACTAGTCATTATTGTTTATGTTTTGATCATGATGAGACTGTGCTTGAAGGATTTACAGATGTGGATATGGCTGGAGATATGGATACCAGAAAGTCCACTATAGGTTATTTGTATACATTTGCAGGTGCAGCAGTGTCCTGGGTGTCAAGGCTACAAAGAATAGTAGCCCTCTCTACAACAGAAGTAGAGTACATAGCTGCAACAGAAGCTTGTAAAGAGATGTTTTGCATGTAGTGATTCCTAGGAGAGATAGGAATAAAGCAAAACAAGTGTGTATTATATTATGATAGTCAAAGTGCCATTCACTTGGCGACAAACCCTAAATTTCATTCAAAAACCAAGCACATTGACTTAAGGTACCATTGGATTCGGCATGTGTTGGAGGAAGAATCGTTATCCTTGGAAAAGATCCATACAAATAGGAACCCTGCTGATATGTTCACTAAGATTCTACCACAAAATAAACATGAGTTATCTAGAGGCATGATAGGACTCTCTGTGACTTGATGACTCTTATTTGGCTTCAAGTGGGAGAATGTTAAGTGTGAAGCCAAATTCATGTAGGATTCTAGATCCCTATACATCGTCAATAGTTTCTAGAATCACATGTTGGATTCTTCTACACCGCCAATAGTTTCTAGATTCTTCTACACCGCCATCAGTTTCTAGATCTCTAGGGTTCTAGATCTTTCTACACTGCCATTTGTTTCTACATCATTCTAGATCTCCATCTGATTCACATACAGGATTCTAGATCCTTCTTCTGCCTCTATAAATTTTTAATTTCTCTGGCCAAGGAAAGCAAGCCAAGGCCCAAACCTATTATGTAATGTAAAGTGATTTCTGTTCTCTAGTGATTGTTTTATCTATTCCATTGTTTGTGACTGAGTAATCTTGTTGTTTCTTCATTTTTCTGTCTCTCTCAAATTATTCTTTGCTATTGTCATCTAAGTCTCTGAGTATAAATCTGTTGTGTGTTATGTACGATCTGATCTAACACTTCCCTGGTCAAAACTAAGTTTAAAAAATACTTATGAAATGTGCATTAAAACTTTCCTAATATATGCCGGCTAAACCATTTTCCAAATATTTTGTCCACTCCATTACCTACTTGGACCTACTTGGACCACTATGAATTCCATTCTAAAACGTATTCCCACTATGTTGGATTAATAAATGTCAACGTGGAGGAAAAAAGGTAAGATTTTATGTCCAGGTCCTTGAAACGAGTGGCGGTTCATATTCTCATGAAAAACGGATCTCAGATAGATCAGGTTCAATTTCATTTCATATGTGCAAAATTCAACAATTGCAAATACTAACATTTCCATTTCGACATTCTCAAGTTTCGATCTCCCTGCATTTGATTTGATAGATGGATTCACTCATGTTTGGTTCGATAGACAATTCACCTAGGTTTTAGGTTTGCCCATGATTGATTGATTTATTTCTCAAATCACTCAAATTTGTATTAATTATCGTGTAAACTGTTCCAAGTTCACTGCCAATTGATTTTGATGGTTGCTTGGTCAAGCTCCATCGAATTATTCAATCAACATGTTAAACACACTTCTCCACATGAAAAGACGAAATGGAAATTCAAATTATGTGCACCATTCAATGTATGTAAAGGTAATTCTGTAACTAGGGTGTGTTACGATGAGAGGGTAAAAGATTCGAAGGACACTATACAGGGATTTGTGATACAATTCATGAGTCCCATCAATCCTATCCATTGTTTTGTTCAAGATTGTTGCATCTCATTGGCGATGATGTTCTTTGCACATTCCATGCATGTCTGGATTTGCAGCCACTACTTTCTCGCGTTATTCCTTTGTTTCAGAAATGCAGAGTCGACTGTGATGGCTTGTTCATCCCATTTCATCTTTTCATCCATCTTGAAGTTTTACTGCAATGCCAATAATATTGTGTATTAATGTAATTTATTTATTTTATGTGCATGCCACCAGTGGTTTGTCCCTAACGAAGATTATTCATATTTTACTCCATTTTGAAGTTTGAATGCAATGGCAATAATATTCCTCCTAATGTGTACCATGGCCGATGTCTATTGCAATGAAAGCTTTTTCTTTGTGTCTCTTAGAGATTACGTTTATAAGTGAGGGTTTCCAAAAGAATTTAAAATATGGGAACTGTTGGAGAAAATAGTGCGCAGCGGAAATATAAAAGGCATACACAACACATAAAATCATACAATATAAACACAAGGATTTAACGTGGTTCACCCAACCAATCTGGGCTACATCCACCAAAACAGACGCATTAGCAATCTTATTATTCAACAGGAGATTACAATCATTTATTTTCTCACACACTCTCTACTCTCTCAATATCCTGTACGGGCATATATTTTTATAGCTAGGAGAATAAAAATGACTCATAAATTCTCTCACAACAAATATAGGATGCATTAACTCCTCCTCAACAAAATGGAGCTAATATAGCAACAAATCCTACTGTTGTCACCTACATGAGATTTTTGCCCAATTTAATAAAACCGAAAATCTCAACAATCTCCACCTTGACAACAATTAGCCTGATACCCTGTTTTTTTATTATTTTTTTATCTTTTCTGCAAGCCAAGAGAAGCCAAACACAAACATAACTTCTCTAACAAAATTGGTTTCGTGAACATGTCTGCACAGTTCTCCTTTGTATGCACCTTTTAAAGAGAGACTCCCCTTTCAGTGATAACCTGTCTGACAAAATGGTACTTGATAGGTATATGCTTTGATTTACTATGATAGGCCAGATTCTTAGCCAAATGAATTGCACTTTGACTATCACAAAATAACTTGATGTTTTCCTGTAACCTACCAAACTCACCAAACAAACCTTTCAACCAAATCGCTTCTTTGCAAGCATGTGAAGCAGTTATGTATTCTGCTTCAGTAGTGGATAAAGCAACAATGTTCTGTAGCTTTGACATCCAGCTAATAGCTCCACCTGCAAGAGTAAAGACATACCCTGATGTGACATTCTCTTATCCAAATCACCTGCAAAATCGAAATCAACATATCCGCAAACAAATTCACTACTCCTGTTATAAGTGATACAATAATCACTTGTGCCTCTCAAATACCGAAGCACCCATTTCACTACTGACCAGTGTTCTTTACCTGGATTTTTCCATATACCTACTGACCACCCCAACTGCATGTGAAATAATCTGGTCGAGTACAAACCATCGCATACATCAAACAACCTACTACATTTGCATATGGAATTCGAGACATATATTCCTTTTCTTCATTTGTATTAGGACATAAACTAGAAGAAAGCTTAAAATGGGAAGCTAAAGGGACTGACATTGGCTTCACATTGTTCATACCAAACCTCAAGAGTATTTTCTCAATATACTTCTGTTGTGATAGCCACAGCTTACCATTGCTCCTGTCTCTGAAAATCTCCATGCCCAAAATCTGTCTTGCTACTCTTAGATCTTTCATTTCAAATGTCCTTGCCATCTGAGCCTTTAACCTGTTGATCCCTGTTATGCTTTTGCTTGCTAAAAGCATATCGTCAACATACAACACTAAGATAATGAACATGCCATTACTTAATTGTTTAAAGTAAACACAATGATCATATCCACTTCTTATATAATTTTGACTCATCATGAAAGAATCAAATTTCGTGTACCACTGTCGAGGCGACTGCTTTAGACCATACAATGATTTCTTGAGCCTGCAGACAAATTTCTTGTTGCGATTTTGAACAAACCCTTCTGGTTGTTCCATTTAAATTTCCTCATCTAAATCTCCATGTAAAAATGCAATTTTAACATCTAGTTGTTGTAATTCTAAATCAAGTAAAGCGACTAATGCTAATACAATGCAAATTGAAACTATTTTTACAACTGGTGAAAATATCTGATGAAAGTCAATGCCTGCTTTCTGAGAAAAACCTTTTGCGACCAACCTCACTTTGTACCTGTCCTTTGTATCATCAACACCCCTTTTCAATTTGAAAACCCATTTACATCCCACAGTTTTCCTGTCTTTAGGAAGTTCTACCAGATCCCATGTGCCATTCTTGTCTAAGGCCTTCATTTCGTCCTTCATAGCTGCTTTCCACTTTTCACTTTTAGAACCTTCTACAGCTTCTTGATAGCACAAAGGTTGATCATCGTTAGCGGTAAAAGCAACTAAAGTAACATAATCATCATACCTTTTAGGAGGACTTTTCATTCTTGTAGACCTCCTTAAAGATGTTTCTGGTACTTCCACAATTGGTTGATTATTATCTATAGGAACTTCTTCATGATCAGCATCTGAGACATGTTCACGATCTACATCTAAACCTTGTTCATGATCTATATCTAAAACTTGTTCATGACTTGCATCTGAACTATGTTCATCTTGACTATCATCAGAACTGGTTTCAAACTAAATGTGTTGAAAGTCAGATACATTATCCTATTTCAATTTATTATCTACATCTAAATTTGCAAGAGAGGATTCATTAAACTTAACATCTCTGTTGATGATGATCTTGTGGGTAGTAGGATCCCACAATCTGTATCCCTTTGTTCCATCACCATATCCAACAAAGATATATCTTTTTGATTTAGGATCTAATTTTGAACGCTGATGTTTTGGCACTAGAACATATTATGCATCACAACCAAAAACTCTGACTTTAGAATAATCACAAGGATGACCTTTCCATACCTCTTGAGGAATTTTGCATCCTATCGTCGTTGATGGTGATCGATTTATCACATAACAAGTTGTAGCCACCACTTCTGTCCATTCCTTCTGCAAATTGGCATTACTCAGCATACTCCTTGCTCTCTTTAAAAGAGTCCTATTCATGCATTCAGCAACTCCATTTTGCTAAGGAGTATATACAGTGGTCTTATGTCTTTCGATCCCAGCATCCTTGCAATAATTGTCAAATTCCTTTGAAGTAAACTCATCACCATTGTCAGTTCTTAAACATTTAATGGTTCTTCCAGTGATGTTTTCTACTAATGCTCTAAACTGTTTGAAAACTGTAAATACATCAGAATTCCTCTTTAACATATAGACCCACACATTTCTAGATAAATCATCAATAAAAGATACAAAATATGACGAGCCTCCATATGAGGTTGTAGGGGACGGACCCCAAACATCAGAATGGATATAATCAAGGATTCCCTTACTAGTATGTTTGCCAGTTTTAAACTTCTGCTTGCTTTGTTTCCCAAACAGACAATGTTTGCAGAAATCTAACTTAACAGACTTTAGATTAGGAAGTAACTTACGATCAGACAATATCTTTAAACCTCTTTCGCTCATATGGCCCAACCTTTGATGCCATAAACAAATAGAACTACTGTCATTTTCAGACACCGTAGAAACATGATCTGACTCTGTTCTTCCTTCTAACTGAAAAAAGATTTCCGACCTTCTTTACTTTCATTACTAGTAAAATTCCTTTATAAATTTTCATTACTCCACCTTGAATAACATTTTTATATCCATTCGTACCTAGTGCTCCTAGTGAAATGAGAATTTTCCTTAATTCAGGTACATGTCTTACATCAGTTAGAATTTTAGTTGTCCCATCAAACATTTGCAGCTGAATGCTTCCAATTCCCACAATATTACATGTGACATCATTTCCCATGTAAACGACTCCATCATTTATTGATTTATATGTCTTAAACCATTCTTTATGAATGCACATGTGATTTGATGCACCAGAATCTAACAGCCAATGTTGATCATGATTAGACAAATTAACTGATAACACTTCATCACTCATACCTGAACCGGATGCCAAACCTGTATTTGTTGTGTTTTCTTCTTTCTTCTCTTTCGAAGAGTCTTCTTTAGAAGTTTGTTGTCGCTTCCAACAGTCCTTCAAATGTCCTGATTTGCCACAAAACCAACACTTTACCTTAATCTTCTTCCCTTTCCATTTTGAACGCGAGTCACTGTGCCTACTGAAGCATCTTTCTTTAGAACGTCCTCTAACCATCATTGCTTCTGATGTAGAGGTTTCTAAATTTGACCTTTGCCTTGTTTCTTCAGATAATAAAGATGTAACTACATCATCAAACTCAAGGGTTTCTGATGAACTAAAACTTATAGAAGTAACAAAATGATCCCATGACTCAGGAAACGAGCATAATAAAGTTATAGCTTTATCTTCTGATTCAAATTTCACTTCTATACTTTCTAATTGCACCATGATAGTATTAAAGGTATTCAAATGATCAGTAATAGATGTACCTTCCTTCATTCACAAACTGTACAATTTTCGCTTCAGGAGAATCCTATTGGTTAAGGATTTTTTCATGTACAGTTTCTCAAGCTTTGTCCACAAACCAGCAGTTGTTTTCTCCAACACGATGTTAAACAAAACATCATCTGCCAAACACAGTCGAATAACACTCAATGCTCCTTCATCCAATTCACTCCACTCATCATCTGTTATGTTGCAAGGCTATTTGGATTTTCCCAACAACGCCTTCGCCATGCCTTGTTGCACAAGTAGATCATACATTTTCACTTTCCAGATCTCAAATTTGTTTTTGCCATTGAATTTCTCAATCTCAAAATGAGCACTTTGAGTTTTTTCCATGTTGTATCAAACAAACAATCTCTAATTCCAACTTTTTAATAAATAAATTTAATATATAAAAAATGCCTTTGCCTTATACTGTATTGCCTTTACCTTCTCAAAAAATCCCTCTGTTGTACAAACTGCAGATTACAAATTAAAAAAAAAATAACAAAATTGCTGTTTTACCAAAGCGATCCTCGCTTGGTGCACTGAAAGGGACTTGGTGCTTTCTTCACAGCAAACGATGCACGCCAGAAGCAAAATCGATTAGAGTGATAGAATTGGCGCGCTTAAACTCATTGGATCCGCCCCAATCGGGATATTGGTGCTCTGGCGCGAGTATTAAACTCGGATCTGCGCCAATTGGGATACTGGCGCTCTGGCGCGAGTATTAAACTCGGATCCGCGCAAATTGGCACATTTGTTCCAAAATAAAACGAGCCAACGCGTTCACTCTCAGAAATTAGCGTGACTGTCTCTACTGAAACATCGCCAATCGCCAAAAAACTCCACCTTCAGCAGCTCTTTCACATGCACCCGCTCCTCAACATGCTCTGATACCAATTGTTGGAGCAAATAGTGCGCAGCAGAAATATAAAAGGCATACACAGCACATAAAATCATACAATATAAACACAAGGATTTAACGTGGTTCACCCAACCAATGTGGGCTACATCCACCAAAACAGAGGCATCAGAAATCTTATTATTCAACAGGAGATTACAATCATTTATTTTCTCACACACTCTCTACTCTCTCAATATCCTGTACGGGCATATATTTTTATAGCTAGGAGAATAAAATTGACTCATATATTCTCTCACAACAAATATAGGATGCATTAACTCCTCCTCAACAAAATGGAGCTAATATAGCAACAAATCCTATTGTTGTCACCTACATGAGATTTTTGCCCAATTTAATAAAACCAAAAATCTCAACAGGAGCCTAGAATAGAATATTAACTGCCTATTTTTCTATATGTTTGTGATTCACGTTAATATTTCCCTGGTCTTCAATTTATTAAGATCCATTCACGTTAATATTGCCTTTGTCTTTGTAATTTTTTCATGGTTGTCACATAACGTTTACCTAGAAAAACAATGATTATTTGAGAAATTTTACGGGCATGATGTTTGAAGTAATGTTGGTTTATCAAGCTTTGTGCCTTTAAGTATGTTTATTGCTGATTATAAATTGTATAAAATGTATGTTGTGATTAATAGTAATATAATAGTAGTGAATATTTTAGATATCTCTTAGGATTATAAATTATAGAGAATGTATGCTGTGACTAATAGTAATATAAAAGTGGTGAATATTTTAGATATTTTTGGTTAAAAGATCATAAGATAAATCTATTTTTTGTTTTTGTTTTTTATTATTCTCTCATGGCTTTCAAAGATTTAGGGAGTGTGGGAATTTAACCTTGATTTATCATAGTCCTCTCAAATCTTATTATTGGGGTTTTTCTCTTTGATTTTGAAGTTAATGAATTTAAGTTGAACGGAGTTTTCCCTTCTATTGAACCATCTTTCTGTATTGCACCATTTCATTCAATCATTTCAATTAAAATTGTAATAACTAACATTTGCACCTAATGTTGCAAAGGAAACACCATAAGGCATAGTGTGTGGAAGAATATTGAAATGTGAAAGGGATTTTTTGAAAGCAAGGGTCGATGATAATGAGTTTGAATTGAGGAAGCCATGCCAAAAATCCTCTTCGGGGGTTAAAGTGGCTATGAAATGGAATAAAAGTTGTCATACATATCCATTGAACTTGTTTAGATACCTTAAAGATTGTCTAGTTGAAGGTGAAGCTAAACAAATGAATTCATGCGAACAACAACTCGTTATCCATATCGATATAAAAATTTTTAAGGAGAGGTATGTTAATCTTTTCAAACAACATTCTAATGTATTTGCCTAGAAATATGAAGACCTTAAACCATGTCACATTGTGAGGAACTAAATCCCTGCCATGATATATTCATTATGACGTAGAGAAGCTACATGTGGTTGATAAGGAGGTGAAAACAAATGCTTGGGCTCATGAAGGAGCCCTGTATTGTCCTCCAGCCCACACTGTTCCTATGCCTATTATATTCCATGGAAACATCGTACACAAAAACATCTCTTGCTCATATCTTCATTGGCACTTCCCAACAAAACAGAGGAGAAGGAGAAGATTAAAACATAAGATATAGCTTTTAGACAATTATTTTGAAGCTCTTCCAACTTTGGAACCAAATGAACGTAGATTTCCTTTGGACCTCATGTGGAAGAGCAATATTAATAGTTGAAGATATGGAGCTCGAATGTAAGGACACAATTACTTATCATAAAATTATGCAGTTTAAGGAAATCTGTATTGTCCTCCAGATGTTAATCTTTTCAAACAATATTCTAATGTATTTGCCTAGAAATATGAAGACCTTAAACCATATCACATTGTTATGAACTGAATCCCTGCCACGATATATTCCTAGAAATGTGGCACGGTATTAGGAAAACAAAGAAAAGGCATAGTGTGTGGAAGAATATTGAAAGGTGAATGGGCTTTTTTGAAAGTAAGGGTCGATGATAATGAGTTTGAATTGAGGAAGCCATGTTGAAAACCCTATTCGGGGGTTAAAGTGGCTATGAAATGGAATAAAAGTAGTCATACATATCCATTGAACTTGTTTAGATACCTTAAACATTGCCTAGTTGAAGGTGAAATTAAACAAATGAATTCACGTGAACAACATCTGGGTATCCATATCGATATACAAAATTTTAAGGAGAGGTATTTTAATATTTCAAACAACATTCTAATGTATTTGCCAAGAAATATGAAGACCTTAAACCATGTCACATTGTGATGAACTGAATCCCTGCCAGGATATATTCCTTATGACGCAGAGAAGCTACAGGTGGTTGATAAGAAGGTGAAAACAAATGCTTGGGCTCATGAAGGAGCTTTGTATTGTCCTCCATCCCACATTGTTCTTATGCCTATTATATTCCATGGCAACATTGTACACAGAGACATCTCTTGCTCATATCTCCATTGGTATTGCCCAAAAAAACGGAGGATAAGGAGAAGATTAAAACAAAAGATATAGCTTTTAGACATTGATTTTGAAGCTCTTCCAACTTTGGAACCAAATGGACACAGATTTCCTTTGGACCTCATGTGGAAGAGCAATATTAGTAGATGAAGATATGGAGCTCAAATGTAAGGACACAATTACTTATCATAAAATTATGCAGTTGAAGGAGATTTGTATTGGCGTGCTAGTTTTTCTAAGGTTATGGTGTTCATGCATGTGCTATTATACTAATTGTGAAATGGGGGAATTTAGTTGTTTCATACATTGCTTTTATGATCCTTGCAAAACCAAATCCAGTCGAGAAATCAAAAAATGTGCGAAGATACAGTTTGTTGTATTTATCATAAGCCTCAATGTTCAATTCAAAGTTTGGTGTGATATGAAGACCTTAAACCATATCACATTGTTATCTGAAACTCTATTTTCAGCTAGTATGGTAATATTGAGTAACTCTGCCTGTGTCACAAATCATATAAAAATGGATTTCAGTTAGCTCCATGGTCCTTGGAGAATAATAATATATACAACTTTCATCCATCATGGCCTCTCAATAATCCAATTACTTAGCTAATTGCAGACCTATCTTGAAGCATTCTATATGATGCCACTTTTATTACAGGGATGCAGAAATTAGATTTTAGAATGGGAATTGTGCTTCAGCGTTATTTTCATTCATGTGGCATTTGTGCCAGTTATGTCTTTTGCACAATTATGGTTATTCTAAATGGTAATGCTGTGTGAAGAAGTATGTGCTAGCATTTTTATTTTTATGATGAAAGTTGCATATTATGTCAGTTTAAACAAGCATAATCTAATTTTCATGCTACACTACAATTTTTTTATAGGCATTGAATTGTTTTTCTGCAGAGTATCCAGAAGTCTGAATGCCCTAAAGAATTGGAGCTAGTAGACAGGAGGGTTCCAGTACATGTCAATCTGATCAAGAGGGATGAAGACTGTCTTGTATGTTTTCATTCCATTGCCCAATTCATGGCATGCTAGTTTTCTAATGTTATGGTGTTCATGCATGTGCTGTTATACTAATTGTGAAATGGGGGAATTTAGTTGTTTCATACATTGTTTTTATGACATTTAAACTCGATAAAGATCAAATCACTATCCTAGATATATTGTCTATGTGTCAAATGTCAGTGGATTTGTAGCTGTTGAATTTTTTTTCTCTTTGCTTAGGTGGTCCAATGCATGTTCTGAATGCAGGGAAGTTTGAAATTCTGTTGACTGTCATTCAATGCACTTAGGAAGTTCTGTTGTTGGAAAGTTTGATTGGGCTGCGTTGAATTAAGCAAGGCTGAAACATTATTGTTGACGATGTAGCTATAGTTTTTCTACATGTTGTTGAATCTCTTTGCATGGTTGGTTTCATCATCCCCATATGCTAAGGAGAGGGTCCTCTTGAGAGAATTGAATTTGTTGTCATTCTCACTGCTAATTCTTCTTGTTTTGGACAACTCCATATCAACAATCGCTATTGTTGTCATTGTTATTGCTGAAATTGTTGTGACAGAGGTTGGAGGACTGGACTTGAGGTAGTCAGCTACTATTTCCATTGCCATCCATGGCTTCATTGTTTAAAAAACCATTTATGAAAGGATCGTCACTCTCCAACAACCCACTTAAAGAGGCAATTTTGGGTAGTTGCAGTTTGTTTTTCTGATCAATATTAGGCAAAGAAGCCATCACTTCATCTGCACTTAGTGATTCATCTCGTTCTACCCCTTGTACTCTCTGAGAATGACCATTTTTCTTGTAAATTCGGCACAACACCCAATTGTCAAGATGGAGAACAAAAGTACCATCAAAATCAACAATACCAATATTAGTTGAATGAATAAATTCCTATTCATAAAGAATCAAAACACAAGAACTGCGAAAGGAAAATCATTCATATTGATCAATATTCAAGAAGACATCACTTTGTAGGGTGTGTTATTTGTATTTACACAATTGATTTTTTTATTCGATCAACTATGCTATTCTCTATGCTTTTGTTGGGTTCCTTCATCACCACGATCATTAGGAAACTATTTCCCTCTTGAAGTATGAAACAAGTAGCAATTCCGAATTGATCTCACACTACCACCACAAAGAAGCTAGCAATCCTGATAGACAAATTGAACCAGCCATCTTATCAAGCAATCCATGTAGTTCTCAATCTATACCTTTGATAACCCAAAACTCAAATCTTTTATATTTAATATGCACAGAAATTTTCACATTAATATGTCTGGATCTCATTCTAAGATCTTTACAGATCTGATACAAAGGTAAACCAGATTTTTCATACTATGACAAGCAATATATATTAGCAAGTCCTAGAGTCTCTCTTATGTAATGTATCCTCCTTATTTGATAGAGTTGAAGCTATATGAGCATCGACTGCACTGAAGGGATCATCCAATAGATAAATGTCAGCATCGTTATATACTGCTCTAGCCAACTGAATCCTCTGTTTTTGTCCTCCACTCATATTCAATCTCTCTCCCCAATCTCAGTGATATCTCCATGAGCAAATCTCTCTATATCCTTGTCTAATGCACAAGATTTTATTGCCTTCTTGTATTGAATTTTATCTGTTGGTTTCCCATAGAGTATGTTATCTCTGACAATACCACTCTGAATCCAAGCTGTTTGTGCCATGTCGACAACATTGCCATATACTTCAACGTACACGTAGTCCAATCAAAAAGTTTATGGAAGAATTTATGTATATAGAAAGCAAAAAAGTTTCATCTACAATCTTGTTGAACTATGAAATGGTTACTTTTGCTCAAGAAGAGTAGTTAATGTTCAACTTACATCTCCTGAAATTTTTGGGATTTCTCCAAGAATTGTATATAGCAGAGCAGATTTCCCTAATCCCACTAAGCCACAAATTGCTACCTTTTCTCCAGTTTTAATGTGCAGATTTATTCCCTTCAATGTTGGCTTTGTCAATGAAGATTTTGGATCCCAGCTGAGTATGGCTTGATGAATTTCGATGGTATACTAGGATCTGGCAAGTGCTTTTCTCACAACAGAATCTGGTCTCAGCTCATCATCTTGTGAGAACTTGTCCAGACGATCTAAGGATACTTTAACCTAAATTAATATAGCCAAAAATTCAGGTAGCATTCTCACTAGATCTTGTATCACACGAAATGTTGCAAGCACTGTAAATATGGTTGTGGCAGCTAACGGTGGATCCCCAATGATAGCACACCCGGTAAAAACTATAGATGTTGTAATGATGGGTGACATCCAGTAGAGTATGGTACCATATGTTCTATTAAACTGTGCTGAAGGCAACCATTTGAACTCCACAGCTCGGAGATTTTCTATCAGCTCTTTAAATTTTTCTTCCCATGCTTGTAGTTTGATTATTTTCATACTATTAAGAATTTCAGATGTTATTCTGAGTCTTTCATCCTGTGCAGTCATGAACACAACTTGGCACTTCTGGAGGGTTTTGGCCTTGGAAATTTGAATTGTAACTTAAATTTGTAACATTATTCAATCATCATTCTACATCATTTTACAATTTAATTAATTTAAATTTGATATTTCAACTAATACTTAATGTTTAATTAAGACCTTTGATTATCACAAAAACTTTAAATTACACTATCAAGGATTCACTTGAATACGACAAGGGACACCATGGAACAAATGAACCAAGCCTATATAATGATTATAACAATTGACAGAAGGATATAGGCAGGTGAGAGTAGTGGTAAAGGTCAGTAAAGACCCCAAGACTACAAAAGGGGGTGGGGGGTGAATACAAATGATCATGATTGAAACCCCTTTGCAAGGAACATTAATGGGAGACTGGTAAATCATGGGAATCATGACAATCAAGTTAAAAAAGAAAGAAACCATATCAATTAGTGGCATCTTGAGAGTGTTCCCAATCCCAAGTTTGATAGGGTCAAAAGAGAGACTAAATCAAGGGGCTTCAATAGGAAAATTGTCAAGTTTCTTTCATTTCATCATATGAAGGATTATCAGGAAATCCAATTTTACACCCCACACCTAGAAGGATCTGTATTTGAAGAAACACAAATGGAATGAAAGGGTGACTACTAGTGCAGAATTTGTGACTACTTTTTATCACAAGTTTGATGCCTACACCATAGATGATTGCTTCTTAACCCTCAAAATAAGAATCAGAGAGGCCGCATGAAAGAGTTCCGCCAAGGCATCCCACTTGTAGAGATTATTTCTCCTCTGCAAGTAGTTTCCATGTATATGGATGGACCGAATAGTCCATCCAGGGATATGTCATAGCAATCAAAGCCTTAAGGCCTACTTGAAGACATGTATATTTAGAGATTGCCAGAAGTTGCTTTACAACAAAAGATTATTTATTAAAAAAAGACAGCGAGGGCTAATACTATGGGAATTGAAAATTCCCTGTAATAACCACTATCAAACAACCTAACAAACACTTGAGTTCATAATTCTATATCAAAAACATTAACAAACATAAGAGACAGATGTGCGGCCAAAGCATGTCATCTTTGATCTCATAGCAAAGTTTTGCAAGAGTGATACAATCCAACTCCTGCTTGAGGTTCATGGTCATAAAATCAACCTTCCATAAAGATTAATGTAGTAGTTAGTCATTACACTTAGATCAAATGGCGATAACTATTTTGCAAATAGACTATTGAAAATTTAAATCTTGTAACATGTTAAGAATAAGTAATAAAATTAAAACCTTATCTGTCAACTTACATGACTAATATCAACCATGGATATGATTATAGAGACATAAATTAGCTGTTGAAATACTTACAAGCCTAAACCTATAGACTTACTAAAAAATGAGAGTAGATTAGCAGTGCTAACTCTCGTGTGCCGAGGGGCACTAGAAGCCCAATAATCTTCAGATCTGCAATACCCACAAATATGCCTCAATTTCAACACAAACAAGGGAAAAACAGGCACTAACTACAATGGCAAAATCTCATATAACTTACGCGTGAGAACCGGAGGAGGCGATGGCATAGAAGAATTGGAGACCGCAACTGTTGAGTCCTTCATCTCGACATCTTGAGTAGCCATCCTAGGCTTGCTCGTTAAACCTAAAATGGACCATTTTCGACTGTAAATATGTTGGGATTAATGGAGGCTACGAGGAATTAGAGTATCTTCCATGAATTCAAGAAACGGTGTTAACCCCACACCCACCCTTACCTGAACGATTCTTTCCTTCGCAGTGAGGGAAACATAGAGCATCACAAGGACCAAAGCTTCACCTACAACATATGAGAAAATAACTAAGAGAAAAGGGCATTCCCTTGAAATTTCCTTTAATTTGATCCCTTGACATTTCCTTTAATTTGAGTAACATTTAGGAACTTTTCGAGACTAGATTAGCAATGCTAACTCTCATGTGCTGGGGGGCACTAGAAGCCCAGTAATCTTCAGATCTACAACACCCACAAATATGCCTCAATTTCAACACAAACATGGGCAAAACAAGCACTACCTATAATGGAAAAATCTCATAGAACTTACACGTGAGAACCGGAGGAGTCAATGGCGCAGAAGAATTGGAGACCACAGCTGTTGATTCCTTCATCTCGACATCTTGAGTAGCCATCCTAGGCTTGCTCGTTAAGCCTGAAATGGACCATTTTCAACTGTAAATATGTCAAGATTAATGGAGGCTATGAGGAATCAGAGTATCTTCCATGAATTCAAGAAATGGTGTTAACCCCACACCCACCCTTACCTGAATGATTCTTTCCTTCGCAACGAGGGAAACACAGAGCATCAAAAGGGCTAGAGCTTCACCTACAACAGATGAGAAAATATCTAAGGGAAAGGGGCATTCCCATGAAATTTCCTTTAATTTGATCCCTTGACATTTCCTTTAATTTGAGTAACATTTAGCAACTTTTCGAGAGTAGATTAGCAATGCTAACTTTCGTGTGCCGGGGGGCACTAGAAGCCCAATAATATTCAAATCTGCAACAACCACAAATATGCCTCAATTTCAACACAAACACGAGCAAAATAGGCACTACCTACAATGGCAAAATCTCATAGGACTTACGCGTGAGAACCGAAGGAGGTGATGGTGCAAAAGAATTGGAGACCGCGGCTGTTGAGTCCCTCATCTCAACATCTTAAGTAGCCATCCTGGGCTTGCTCGTTAAACCTGAAATGGACCATTTTTTACTGTAAATATGTCAGGATTAATGGACGCTATGAGGAATCAGAGTATCTTCCATGAATTCAAGAAATGGTGTTAACCCAGCACCCACCCATCCTTAAACGATTCTTTTCTTCGCAGCGAGGGAAACACAGAGCATCACAAGGACCAGAGCTTCACCTACAACAGATGAGAAACTATTTGTAATGTGTACCTATTTCCAACGAATTTGTAACTGTTTTGATCAACGGTTCAAGTTTTTGTAATCGTCTAACATCTAATCGTAGGGTGTCCAAAGATGACAGGTAGACAAAAAACATCTAATCGTAGGGTGTCCAAGGATGACAGATAGACAAAAAGGAAGATGGATTTCAGAGAGAAATACCTTACGATGTAAATATATTTTTTTTATACTACAGTGCTATGTCAATCCTACTAATGGGATGAGATAGTTCTCTGGGGCTGCGACGACGCTGTAGGGATGCATCGTTGGGAATTAATGCAAAATCTCTAAACTAACTAATATGATTTAACTGGGATTAATAAAATTTAATATTCGAATTGGACTTTTTAAGTCACCTTTGCTTCGACAAAATTATATATATATAACTTCAAATTAAATAAATATAATAAATTTTACCACCCTATACTAAGTGTGCTTGAACTCCAACATATCAAACTAGAATGGACCATTTACATGAGTAACTCGTGAAGTGCACCCTTCAGTAACTTGAATGGATGCTGGAATACTCGAAAGAATTCTATGCGCAAAATATTGTTGTTTAATAATATTAGTTTAATATTGGATTTATATTATTTAATATCAGTTTCAATATTAAGGTTATAGTGTTGGTAATAGTATTAGATTTAGGTTTTTCTTTTATAATAATATTAGGTTATTAGTTATTTATTAATGATTAGTTTTTTTTTGATATTATTAATAATTTATGATATTAAATTATATTATATTAACATATATAAAATTATTATTTATTTAAGTTTAGCAAGTACATAATATTAATATCAATGGTTAAAAATATTTTTACAAAAATATTAATAACATTATATTAATTAATAATATAAAGTAAATATTATGTTAATACATAAATATTAATTAGTATAAGTTATGTTTAGGTTTTAATAATATTTCAATTTAATTGGCTTAATAATATTCACTTTAGTTAGATTTGGCTTAATAATATTAGCGTTACGTTTCTGTTGTTTAGTTTTATAATTATACAATAATGTTATTTAGTTTATAAATTAATAATATATTATTTAATTATTATAAATTTTAACATTAATTTTATCAATATAATATTTAAAACTATTTAACATTTAATAATAGTTATATAACATAATATCAACTATTAGAAAATATTTTTTTTTACATTAATGCTAAGATTGATATAATTAGAAACATTAGATTTAATATTATGCTTTATTAATATCATATTTAACATAGTGGTTAGTTACATTATTGACTATTATTAATAATAATTTTTATATTAAATCTCACTGTTATTAATATTAACTCTTACCTATCATTAATACCATTTATATAATACAAATTATATTTATAAATATGCTTTTTTAACAAAGAAAACCTTGCCTATTTTCTTAGTTGCCCATATTAGCTGGTGGTTTTATTTTCTTGTTAAAAAATCTCAAATTCTACATCTCCCATGTTATTAAATTGTCTTATTCTATAAATTATGAACTCACTACCTATCTTATGAATGGGCTTGGCCATCTGCCACATCTATTACATTAATTTTAACATAATTATATTAATAATGCAATAAAAATATCCCATTTGAAAATTCATTTATCAGTGAGCTTAGCCATCTTCCCCATCTATTACATTAACTATAACATGAATATATGAATAATGCAATAAGAATATTCCATGTGACAATTCATTTTTGTATTAATTCCATTACGTTTGAACATAATCGCCTATAATATATATATAACATTAATATCATTTATTTATGATATATTTCTTAGAAAAATGTTAATAATATTAATATTGATTAAATAGTATATAGGTTTATATTAAGTTTAATAATTAAAATTTAGTTTAGATTTAAATAATATTGAAGGCTAACTGTATAACATGTAGTTTAGATTATAATAATAATAAATAGTATTATTTAATTTATAGAACTATTAATTACTACCATAATGGTTATTAAATATTATTATTTATCATTAATTAATAATATTTTTAATATTAAATCTCACTCATAATAAATATTAAAAAATTATATAATATTAAATTATAATTATATACACAATAATTAAATTAATTATAATTTTTTTAATATATGATTAATATTGTATTGATTAAATAATATTATATTAATGAATATTAAAATACTTGTTAATAATATAGGTTAGTAATAGATAGGTTTAATAATAATACTATAATCATTAAAAATTTCTTTCTCTAATATAAATATTAATATTACAATTATATAACTTTATAATAATTATATCATACAAATATCCATTATAAATCTACTCTTTTAACCAAGAATACTCCGCCTCTTTTCTACCTTGCGCTAAAATGTGGAAGCAAAATCAGTATTGGGTGGTGGTTTCATTTGCTTATACCACCGTCTCGGGTTCTCCATGTCCTCCATTCTAACCGAGTTATCCCATCGCATTAATTTGTTATTCAAAGGATGACCTCACTACCCATCGTGTCAATGCCCTTTCCCATCTACCCAATATGTTAGATTAATTTTAACATAATACTTTATTAATATAAATAATAATATATAATATGGTAGAAATTCATTGTTTATATTAATTACGCCGTAAGGCGTTCCCTCTGAGAAAGACATCCCTAAAATGTGACGTGTGTGATACTCAGCCATTGATTTTGTGTGTTAGACGATTGGGGTGTTTTCTGCCTTTGGTTTAATTTTTTTTTTCATAGAAAAATGTTATTTTTTCCACCAGCTGGAAGACAGAGAGGGAGGATCTGGCAATGGGCCATGAAAGGCCAGCCCTCCTGGCGATGAGACTCTTCACAATGACTGAACCTAAACGTGTCTTACCAATGACTAAACGTGTCTTTCTTCTCCGTTTGGTGTCTTTCTCCCTGCCTGAAGGCTTTGTGCTGTTATATCACTATTTATACCCTCTCCTTCACACATGGGATTTCCTCGCTGCCTTAATTTCATTTCCTAATTCGCTGCTCAAAGCCTTGTGAAGTGATTGCTGCCTTTTCCCAGAAGTTTGCCGAAGTCTTCCTACCAGTAATCTATTGGAGTCTGTACTGGTATGTGAATTTTTTTTGGAATTTCTATATAGCATGCTTCACTAGATTCCCCTTTGATGTAATTAATTGTAACTTACAGACAAGGTATCTTACTTCCACTGTTGTTTTGGGCTTTATTATTTATTATTTATGATGGGAGTAATGCCCAATGTCAGTGAATTGTAAATGTTTCATTATGTTTTGATGTGGATGAAGAAGGATTTTCATTTCCCCTATTTTTTTTTAGGAATATAATCAGCTTTAGAAAGAACCAGTAGTGTTATTGAATTTAGATATATTTATGTTAAAAGATTTTGGCCTTGGGTGGATGTAGTGTGTTTAAGTATCCCAATATCAAAATCTTGACAAATTAATGGCTTATGGTGGGTATATTAGTTTGGAGAATTTTATGTGAACAAAACTGGTTTTCTCATTCTTTTGTAATAGCTCATACATTCTAGCAACCATGTAAGAAAGCTTTGTTTTGAGTTCACAAATGCAATTGCAGCATAATTCACTCCAAGACAATTTTTGGCACTTGCCCAGTTGCTGGACTTCCTTGCCTTGCCATTTAGGGAGACTACCATAACAACAGTACAACACAAACCATTTCACATTCAGGAGCATAAGAATGAATATGGATAAAGGGATCTCCTGGATAATGATTATAGCATTCCATAACCTGCGAGTTACAAGACCAAGAACCCAAATTGCACTGCTACTGTTCATTCGTTAGTGGTTTTTGTGCCTACAATTAGATGTTGTTGTTCATTCGTTAGTAGATGTTGCTGTAAAGGAAATTACATCACGCAAAGGAGGTCGAGAACTTAGTATGTTTGCAATGAACTGGATTTACAAGCTTTTCCTTCTCAACTGATGGGATAATTTTCAGTATTATCTTCCAAAGTTGTAGATATTGTCCTTGGGAAATGATGGAATGAGGCTGCCTTTCTCATTACCAGCGTTTCAAGCAAATGGCCGCATTCCACAGGACTTCTCATTTTTATTTCAAATGCAAATGATGAATGTGTTTTACAAGTACAAAACAAGTCATGCTTAACATATATATGCCGGGTTGCGAAAAACAATTTGGTCTTTGCCTGGTTTAGTCTGGCTGATGCTGTGCAATGTGAATTAGCCCCGATTAGGCATTGAAATAAATTATTGTTTTGTTGAGAGATTTTGAAATATGAGCAGATAAACTAATGAGAATTAAAAAGTTGGTATGAGGATTTCTACTTTCAAGGTTCCCTCCATTTAGGTGTTTCTTGGTGGAAGTTGCACTCCAAAGGCAGTTTGAAGACAAACATCACCCGGGCGAGTTTAATCATGGAATAAGCTAATTTTGTATTGCGCATTTGACCATGTATCTAATGAAAAATATAATGGGTATAATGGGTATGACATTCAGGAAAAAATATTACAAGGTTCTTTGTTAATAAAATTGGCAAACCCCAAAAAATACACAGATATACAATGCAATGCCTGGGCTGGTTAAAATGTTGTAAATTAATATAATGGAATAAACATTGGCTGCTTTAAAAATGTAAATTAACAAAGAAGAAATTTAGGGGAAAAACCTACACGTAGCACAAAAATTAGACAGGTATTGACTTGGACAAAGTGTGGGAGTTTATCTAGAATTCTTAGGCTCAGAAGCTCAGCGAAACCCTAGATAGGGCAAGGAAAGGGCATGAAAATCCACCCAAACACCAGACCGAGCATGGAGAAACTCTAATGGACCCTTTTTATTTTCTTATTGGTGAAAACCTCAGCAAAACCTTAGGCTATCAAACCGAGAACCAAACCAGAAATCCAAAATCCAAAAGAATCCCAGCCACAAAAATGAAACAATGCAAACAGACTGCCGCCTTTAGCTATTTGCATCTTAACATTATTAGGGTTCTTTATGCCTATTTATTTGTATATATATATTCTGTTCCTATTTGTATATATATATTCTGTTCCTATTTGCATCTTATCACTTCTTCTCTTTTTTGCTTATCACTTCTTTTTTATTAGCTTGCAGATCCATCACTGTGCCTGTGCTTATTTCAAACGTTTTCTCCAAGACAATTCACATAAAAGAATACTAATCATTACTTTATTAAAATGAAATTAACACGTTCTTAATCAAGGATTTGTTAGGATCAAGCAAAATAATTATTTTGTGATATCACAATACTGTATAACTTTGCCAATGATTGTTATAAACGAAGATTAAGTTTGTGAGGTTTGTGGAAGCTCACAGTTGTATCAAATGGCATTTCCTACTGATACGTAAGCAACTGATATTGTCATTTCCTAATTTGGCTCTGATGCATTTTGCGCTATGCACACAAATAAATGGACGTACATAAAACCTGTCCACTACAGTAATATGTTTTATCTATTTTATGAAGAGATTAAATATAGACCGTAGATTCCACCAGCAATCTTGCTGCAAGGGTTTGAAAAGATATTAAAATATGTTATTTGAGCACAAAAATCAATTGAAGCTTTTATACATTTTCAGCTTGGTTATATAGGATCAGTACGGAATTTATATGGTGGTAGTTTGTCACTACTTGTGGCAATACAATTTGAAACAGGGTTTCTTTTATGCTTGTCTTGAAAATATCTTGCCATTTGGTGTTATAAGGTGGTTGCTTTAAAAGCCTCGTTGATTGATTATGGGTATGATCAACACCCATTCTTTGTTATGATTGCTTGACACTAAGCTTGTGGTGTTGTTCTTGGTTTCAGTAGAATGATTTCTGGTTGCATTTATTCCATGATACAAAAACAAAACAAGTGTTTTACAAGTACAAAACAAGTCATGCTTAACATATATATGCCGGGTTGCGAAAAACAATTTGGTCTTTGCCTGGTTTAGTCTGGCTGATGCTGTGCAGTGTGAATTAGCCCCGGTTAGGCATTGAAATAAATTATTGTTTTATTGAGAGATTTTGAAATATGAACAGATAAACGAATGAGAATTAAAAAGTCGGTATGAGGATTTCTACTTTCAAGGTTCCCTCCATTTAGTTGTTTCTTGGTGGAAGTTGCACTCCAAAGGCAGTTTGAAGACAAACATCACCCGAGCAAGTTTAATCATGGAATAAGCTAATTTTGTATTACGCATTTGACCATGTATCTAATGAAAAATATAATGGGTATAATGGGTATGACATTCAGGAAAAAATATTACAACGTTCTTTGTTAATAAAATTGGCAAACCCCAAAAAATACACAGATATACAATGCAATGCCTGGGCTGGTTAAAATGTTGTAAATTAATATAATGGAATAAACATTGGCTGCTTTAAAAATGTAAATTAACAAAGAAGAAATTTAGGGGAAAAACCTACACGTAGCACAAAAATTAGACAAGTATTGACTTGGACAAAGTGTGGGAGTTTATCTGGAATTCTTAGGCTCAGAAGCTCAGCGAAACCCTAGATAGGGCAAGGAAAGGGCATGAAATCCACCCAAACACCAGACCGAGCATGGAGAAACTCTAATGGACCCTTTTTATTTTCTTATTGGTGAAAACCTCAGCAAAACCTTAGGCTATCAAACCGAGAACCAAACCAGAAATCCAAAATCCAAAAGAATCCCAGCCACAAAAATAAAACAATGCAAACAGACTGTCGCCTTTAGCTATTTGCATCTTCACATTATTAGGGTTCTTTATGTCTATTTATTTGTATATATATATTATGTTCCTATTTGTATATATATATTATGTTCCTATTTGCATCTTATCACTTCTTCTCTTTTTTGCTTATCACTTCTTTTTTATTAGCTTGCAGATCCATCACTGTGCCTGTGCTTATTTCAAATGTTTTCTCCAAGACAATTCACATAAAAGAATACTAATCATTACTTTATTAAAATGAAATTAACACGTTCTTAATCAAGGATTTTTTAGGATCAAGCAAAATAATTATTTTGTGATATCACAATACTGTATAACTTTGCCAATGATTGTTATAAACGAAGATTAAGTTTGTGAGGTTTGTGGAAGCTGACAGTTGTATCGAATGGCATTTCCTACTGATACGTAAGCAACTGATATTGTCATTTCCTAATTCGGCTCTGATGCATTTTGCGCTATGCACACGAAGAAATGGACGTACATAAAACCTGTCCACTGCAGTAATATGTTTTATCTATTTTATGAAGAGATTAAATATAGACCGTAGATTCCACCAGCAATCTTGCTGCAAGGGTTTGAAAAGATATTAAAATATGTTATTTGAGCACAAAAATCAATTAAAGCTTTTATACATTTTCAGCTTGGTTATATAGGATCAGTACGGAATTTATATGGTGGTAGTTTGTCACTACTTGTGGCGATACAATTTGAAACAGGGTTTCTTTTATGCTTGTCTTGAAAATATCTTGCCATTTGGTGTTATAAGGTGGTTTCTTTAAAAGCCTCGTTGATTGATTATGGGTATGATCAACACCCATTCTTTGTTATGATTGCTTGACACTAAGCTTGTGGAGTTGTTCTTGGTTTTAGTAGAATGATTTCTAGTTGCATTTATTCCATGATACAAAAACAAAACAAGTGTTTCACAAGTACAAAACAAGTCATGCTTAACATATATATGCCGGGTTGCGAAAAACAATTTGGTCTTTGCCTGGTTTAGTCTGGCTGATGCTGTGCAGTGTGAATTAGCCCCAGTTAGGCATTGAAATAAATTATTGTTTTGTTGAGAGATTTTGAAATATGAACAGATAAACGAATGAGAATTAAAAAGTCGGTATGAGGATTTCTACTTTCAAGGTTCCCTCCATTTAGGTGTTTCTTGGTGGAAGTTGCACTCCAAAGGCAGTTTGAAGACAAACATCACCCGGGCGAGTTTAATCATGGAATAAGCTAATTTTGTATTACGCATTTGACCATCTATCTAATGAAAAATATAATGGGTATAATGGGTATGACATTCAGGAAAAAATATTACAAGGTTCTTTGTTAATAAAATTGGCAAACCCCAAAAAATACACAGATATACAATGCAATGCCTGGGCTGGTTAAAATGTTGTAAATTAATATAATGGAATAAACATTGGCTACTTTAAAAATGTAAATTAACAAAGAAGAAATTTAGGGGAAAAACCTACACGTAGCACAAAAATTAGACAAGTATTGA
>APFE030102147.1:2406-104495 GCA_000404065.3 Pinus taeda | reverse complement strand
TGGCGCCTCTGTGGCCTCTCCTGTGGCGCCTCCACACTGCGCCCTCTGTGGCACCTCTGTGGCGTCTCCGCGCTGCACATTCTGTGGCACCTCTGTGGCGTCTCCGCACTGCGCCTTCTGTGGCGCCTCTGTGGCGTCTCTGCACTGTGCCTTCTGTGGCGCCTCTGTGGCATCTCCTGTGGTGCCTCCGCACTGCGCCTTCTATGGCGCCTCTGTGGAGTCTCCCCACTACGCCTTCTATGGCGTCTCCGCACTATGCCTTCTGTGGTGCCTCTGTGGCGTTTCCGCACTACGCCTTCTGTGGCGTCTCCGCACTGCGCCTTCTGTGGCGCCTCCCCACTTCCGCAGCTGCAGCGGTCGAGAGATCACCCTTCACAGATTCGCTTTCCACTTCACTTTCATATAGATCGAGCTTTTGAAACAATAACCCAATATTTCAGATCTTAAGATATTCAACCCAAAAGCATACACAAGCCAAATTATCTCCTTTTCTTTATATAGGTAAGCTCTTCCTCAAATCATGGATCATAGGGCTCAATAATAATAATAATATAAAACAATACCACGGGCCAAAACCATAATAACACAATACCGTCGGCTAAATACCAAGAGTTAAACATAAGAAACCCCATGTGTGCTTTACTGCCTTGAAGTGTGTGCACTGGGGGTACGCACCTCAGCAGCTGGGCCTTCTGTGGCGCCTCCACACTCTGCCTTCGGTGGCGCCTCTGTGGCGTCTCCTGTGGCGCCTCCGCACTGCACCTTCTGTGGCGCCTCCACACTGCGCCTTCTGTGGCGCCTCGCACCTCCGCAGTTGCGCCTTCTGTGGCATCGCATACCTCCACAGCTGCGCCTTCTATGGCGCCGCGTACCTCTTATTTTCTTCAATATTTGATAGCTGATCATCAATCTCTGCTGCTGACTTGAAGTACTGTGATCTATCACCTGAATGGGTTGCCATCAAGGACAACACTTTAGCCATAATGCCAACACATTATTCATACCAAATCTCAAAAGTATTTTCTCAAAATACTTCTTTTGTGATAGCCATAGCTTACCATTGCTCCTGTCTCTGAAAATCTCCATGCCCAAAATCTGTCTTGCTGCTCCTAGATCTTTCATATCAAATGTCCTTGCCATCTGAGCCTTCAAACTGTTGATTTCTTCTATGCTTTTGCTTGCCTAAAAGCATATCGTCAACACACAATACTAAGATAATGAATATGCCATTATTCAATTGCTTAAAATAAACACAATGATCGTACTCACTTCTAACATATTTTTGACTCAACATGAAAGAATCAAACTTCTTATACAACTACCGAGGCGACTGCTTCAGGCCATATAATGACTTCTTGAGCCTGCAGACAAATTTCTCATTGCGATGCTGAACAGACCCTTCCGGTTGTTCCATATACATTTTCCTCATCTAAGTGCTCATGTATCAATTGCAGTCTTACATTAATTGTGCCAACTTCTAAATTCAGCAAGCCCATAATTACACAATTCTAATTGAAACAATTTTA
Organism: Pinus taeda; assembly: GCA_000404065.3. Taxonomy (NCBI): domain Eukaryota; kingdom Viridiplantae; phylum Streptophyta; class Pinopsida; order Pinales; family Pinaceae; genus Pinus; species Pinus taeda. The sequence continues at coordinate 102,969 of APFE030102147.1, read as the reverse complement.
ACTATTGGTGAAAAAATCTCATGAAAGTCAATGCCGGCTTTCTGAGAAAACCCTTTTGCAACCAGCCTCGCTTTGTACCTGTCTTCTGTATCATCCACACCCCGTTTCAGCTTGAAAACCCATTTACACCCCACATTTTTCCTGTCTTTCAGAAGCTCAACCAGATCCCATGTGCCATTCTTACATAAGGCCATCATTTCGTCCTTCATAGCTGCTTTTCACTTGTCACTTTTCAAACCTTCTATTGCTTCCTGATAGCACAGAGGTCCATCGTCATTAGCAGTAAATGCAACTGAAGTAACATAATCATCATACCTTCTCGGTGGTTGTTTGATTCTTGTCGACCTCCTTAAGGATGTTTCTGGCGCTTCCTCAATTCGCTGACTACCATCTGTAGGAACTTCTTGATGATCAGTATCTGAGACCTGTTCATGATCTAAACCTGAACCCTGTTCATGTTCTAATTCTGAAACCTGTTCATGACTAGTATCTGAACTATGGTCATCATGACTATCATTAGAAATGCTATCAAACTGAATGTGCTGAAAGTCAGATACATCATCCTGTTTCAATCGACTATCTACATCTAACTGTACAAGAGAGGATTCATTAAACTTTACATCTCTGTTGATGATGATTTTGCGGGTAGTAGGATCCCACAATCTATATCCCTTTGTTCCAACACCATACCCAACAAAGATATACCTTTTAGACTTTGGATCTAATTTAGTTCGCTGATGTTTAGGTACTAGAGCATATGCATCACAACCAAACACTCTGAGTTTAGAATAGTCATAAGGGTGTCCTTTCCATACCTCTTGCGGAATCTTGCAGTCTATGGTCGTCGATGGAGATCGGTTTATCACATAACAAGTTGTTGCCACCGCTTCCGTCCATAACTCCTTTTGCAACCCGACGTTACTCAGCATACTCCTTGCTCTCTCTAGAAGAGTCTTGTTCATGCGTTCAACAACTCCATTTTGCTGAGGAGTATAAACCGTGGTTTTATGTCTCTCAATCCCTGCATCCTTGCAATAGCTGTCAAATTCCTTGGAAGTAAACTCACCACCATTGTTAGTTCTTAAACATTTTATTATTATACCAGTGTTGTTTTCTACCAATGCTCTAAACTGCTTGAAAACTGAAAAAACATCAGACTTTGTTTTCAACATGTAGACCCAGACCTTCCTAGAAAAGTCATCAATAAATGATACAAAATAAGACGAACCACCATATGAGGTTGTAGGGGCAGGTCCCCAAACATCTGAATGGATATAATCAAGTATGCCTTTACTAGTATGTTTGCCTGTTTTAAACTTTTGTTTATTTTGTTTTCCAAACAGACAATGCTTACAGAAATCTAACTTTCCAGACTTCAGATTTGGAAGTAACTTGCAATCAGCCAAAATTTTCAACCCTCTTTCACTCATATGCCCCAATCTTTGATGCCATAAGTGAATGGAACTACTGTCAAAAATTATCTCAATACGTAAATCAACCATGTTCAATCACGGTCAACCATGGTCACAGTGTGATAATGATTGTCTCCTAGTCCAACGTCACATTGTGACAAACATGGTCATCTATGGTCAACCATGGTCCAACGTCGCATTGTGACAAAGATTGTCTCAATATGAAAATCAACCATGGCCAACCATTGTCCAACGTCACATTGTGTGAAAGATATCTCAATATGAAAATTAATTATGGTCAACCATAGTCCAATGTTGCATTGTGACAAAGATTGTGTCAATATGAAAATCAACCATGGTCAACCATTTTATTTTAGAGTTTACAATATTTATCTTAGGGTTTATATACCTTGGGCTTATAAAATTTATCCCGTTGTTTTAATATTAGTCCCTTGGGTTTTTAGTATTAATCCCTTGAGCTTATTATTCCCTTGGGTTTATGATATTTTTCTTAAGGTTTGCATACTTTGGGTTATAATACATTGAGGTTTTAGAATTAATCCCTTGGGTTTATAATATCAATCCATTGGGTTTATCAAAAGTAAGGATTCATATTCCTAGGGTATAATATTATTCATAAGGTTTATAATTTTAATCCTAGGGCTTCATATAAAACCATTGAGTTTATAATCATGGTCAATCATGCGCAACCATGGTCCAATGTCACATTGTGACAAAAAAATGTTTTAATATGAAAATCAACCATTATCAACCATGGACTAATGTCGCATTGTGACAAATATTGTCTTAGTATGGAAATCAACCATGGTAAAACATGGTCAACCATGTTTATTTTAGGGTTTATAATATTTATCTTAGGGTTTATATGCCTTAGATTTATAATATTTATCTCTTGGGTTTAATATTATTCCCTTGGTTTTTAGTATTAATCTCTTGGGTTTATTATTCCCTTGTGTTTATAATATCAATCGCTTGGGTTTATTAATCTAAGGGTTCATCTTCCTAGGGTATAATACTATTCATAGGGTTTATAATACTAATCTTTCGGTTTAATATAGATCCATTGGGTTTATAATCATGGTCAACGATTGTCGAACACCACATTGTAAGAAAGATTTTCTCAATATGAAAACCAATCATGTTCCAACACCACATTGTTGCAAAGATTGTCTCCATATGAAAATAAATCATAGTCAACCATGGCCAACAGTGATCCAATGTCGCATTGTCACAAAGATTGTCTCAATATGAATATCAACTATTGTCAACCATGATTGTCTTACAATTATAATATTTATCTTAGGGTTTATGTGCCTTGAGTATATAATATTGATCCCTTGGGTTTAATATTTCTTCGGGTTTATAATATCAATCCCTTGGGTTAAATTTGCATCCATGAGTTTAATTAATTAATATATATATATATATATATATATATATATATAATATATATATATATATATATATATAAATCATTGAATGATGAATTTATAAAATTAATATCATTTATTTCTATAAAAAACTCTTTTTTCATCATAGATCTTAATATATAATAAAAACAATTTTTTATTTGTTAAAGTTCTTATGCACTTTTAATCTCCATATATTTATCCTCTTGATAATAGAGTTGACATTTCCATAAAAAAATTCTTAAGAATTCTTCACCTCATTAATATTTTTGATATCCCAATCTTGTTAATTCTGGTGGTTAAATATAAATTTTAATGTATAACTAGACAAATATATTATTATTTTACTCAATTAACCATTATAGAAATTTCATTTAACTGTTATAAAATTTGACTTATAGTCCAATAATTTCTCCTATAAAAAAGGCTCTCGAGCACTCGTTTACTTACAACGCTCTCTTTAGTCCCTAATGATGGATGGAGTCACCATCCAAAACGTTAGACTTATCGACCACATTACTCAATGAATCTAGAAATATTAAACAAAAATAATAATTATTATTTAGTTATTATAATTATTATTTATTAATTAATTAGGAAATTTATTAATAATGAACAGTGATGACGCAACTATGATGCATCATGATGTGATGTGATGATGTGAAGAATATTAATATATTAAAAGCTTCCCAAAGTCCACCCTTTTGAAAAAAATCGCTACCTAAACTCATCTAGAAGTCGCGGAAAAATTTCTTTCAAATGGGGCTGGGTCAACACCCGTGTTGATTTCCTTTTTAATATTAATTTAATTTTTGAATGGTTAAATTTATTTTATGGTGGTGTTGATGACTATGAGCATTTGCGGAGCTTTATGTCGTTATGCTCTATGTTTAGTTTACGATTATTTATATGCATGTGGCTTGCCTATTAGTATATCAAAAATAAACAAAACAAAGATGTTACAAATATGCCGAGGATTTACAAGCACGATGGCTTCCAATGCACGTGTTTTGGAAAGAATTATTTTTTAATCATAATAAAACTAGTATGGTAAAGGTTTACACAATGATAATATATAATAATAATAATAAATTTAATTTTTAAAATTAAGTGTTATGAGATGTTATTTTTTGATAAATTTATTATTTGGAATTTTGGTATATTTTCTATTTTTAAATGATGCATATATATTATTATTTTATTCTTAAATAATGTAATATGTATTATTATTTTATTTTTAAATGATGCATATGCACTATTATTATTGTGTATGTGCTTGTGTCGAGAGCAAGTTTTTACATACAAAGCTATTGGATATATACAAAGCCATTGGAACCATTCACATATGGATAACCATGCCAGATACAATGGATTAATCTATCAATGCATTAATATAACAATTCATTTTAATATATCAACTTTAGCGAGGAGAAATGCTCTCCTGGGGCTATGGTTTGGTTTTGCATAAATTTTCTGCTAATTTCATTTGAAGGAAGTGAAGAGTTGAAGACATTGTGCACTTGAAGGCCCCTTACTAAACCCATGGACTAGTTTTTCCATGATCAAAGGTCACAAAACGTTGTGTGTGGAGTGCAAAGGAGCTCATGTGCAAGTGTAGAGGTGAATTATAAAACTCTCGCACAAATATTGAGTTATGGAACTATCGCACAAATATGGGTTATGTTCCACTAAGTGAGGAGCTTCATGCTTTCATTATGCAGAGTTTTCTCTGTGGTATGCACAACTTTTAATCAATTGATTAACGATCAAAGCAAGGACTATGCTACATAACAACTATAACTTTCGTTAGATATATATTTTTATTATTCATTTTGCATCTTATTATAACATAGTACATCACTCATATGTCATGATGACATCAAATTTTCTATCATATTTTTAACATTGAATTGTATGTATTTTCATCAAAACACTCCTTAGGTGCATTGTTTTTAATTATTTTATATTATTTAATTTTGTAATGTAATTAATTATTAATTTTATTATTATTAATTTTGTTAATTATTTAAAAATTAATATTAATTTGATTATAAGTATTAATTATTATTTTAACAATATTTAAATATGGATGAAATTCAATATTAATATAAAAATTATTTTACATGGTAATAATTATAATATATACATAGAGGTTGAATGAATGAAGTTAGTTAAAGTTCTTTGAAATAAGTGGTACATTGTCAAAATAGGGAAATGCCAAAATGTGTAAAGAACTAAAAAAAAAAAAAAAAAAACCTAAATATATAAGGAAATGAAATGGATTTGACATCAAAATTTGATTAAATGAAGTTGACTAAATGGTTGCCAATTCCCTCATATTTTAAACCATCACCATTCTCACTTTGTAGAAAAAAAATTAAAATACCCCAGATTGAGTGTTAGACATGTGGTAGGCTTAGGTTATACCTTAATGCATGGAGGTGGCTCATGTGGGGGTAACTACATATCTATTTGCAATAGAAAGTATGGGAGGTAGATTATTCTCTATGCCATATAGAGAATTGGAATAACATTAAAGCTATAAAAAAAAAAAAAACAAGTACTACTTTGGAAATATTTTATTATTCAATTTATTTTCTTATATCCTAGATTTATTACAATTAGCTTAATGCTCAAATATATGGAAATAACTTAAATGAGAAAATGAAAATACACGCAAATAAACACATCAATCACACAAATAAACACAAGATGTGCTCTAAATACCCTATATGGGAGAAAACCTAGCTTGAAGGTGAGGCCTATACTTTTCTCTCTTTTCTCGAGTTATGAAAAAAAAACAAATACAAAGAAAGGGCACTCACTATGAAGTTGCCTTAGACATTGTGGGTTGAATGGGTGCTACCAAATCTTCTACCCCATTTTTTATGCTCTCAAATACCATTTATAAATCCTCTGCTTAAATATGGAACAAGTGAAATGCTAAAATAATAGAATCCCCTCTCTTCCTAGTAACCTAGTATTTAACATACCTTAATGGTCATCTAGGGTTAGGACTTTTACATGCCTTAGAGCTCAATTACTGTTAAGGTTTTAGATCTTCTAGAATATTCATGAAATTCCATATATGTGAGTAGTGAGGATTGAGGTGGAATCCACCCAATACCATCATGGTCAACAAGGTGGTTCAAATTACGAGGCATAAATTCCATGTATGAACTCTAATTAAGGTGATTTTTGTGTTGTTGGAATATCTTGTTATGTAGAAAAGCGTCAAGGGGTTGCAGAAACACATCAAGGGGTTCAGAGCTATGCTTGCAAAGCATTGATACCAAAAAGTATCATTTAAGGCCTCAAAATGGCTTTAGAAGTTAAAAAAATCTAAATCTCCATGCTAAGACTAACCATTTAAATGGGTCCTCCAAATTCACTCCTCCAATTTTTCCACTTAGGAAGTACCAAGATAGATGAACAATTATACAACAAACTGTTCTAGATCATCTACCGATCTGTTACAACAATACACTACTAAGGAAAGTTCATAAAATCCATGTAATAAAATATATGCATAGTTTAACATGAATATAAAAAACACATGCATAACATCAACATATTTACAAACATTTTATCCAAGGAAATCTAACAAAAGCCGCAAATTCAACCAAACTCAATTAGAGATAACTAGATTTTGGTGTAACGATTCAAACTAATGTGATTGCATTATCCTTCAATCTAATAAAAACATTTAGTATCATGTCCTTCCTATCCACTAGAACTACATCTGCATTTTAGCCATGTGATTAATTACATACTCATACTGGCATATCTCTATGTGGAAATCCATTCCACATTACTAAATGTTGCATAAAAAATAATAATCCAAGTGACATACTATTAGATCAATGGTTATGATTATCCAAACTATTTAACATTGAATTTTTATGCTTATGATTTAATTCATTAAGGTGGCTATAGTTAATTTATATTTTGACCAATGAAGTATGAGATCATTTGATACCCAATATTTAGAGGTCCTTTTGCCACCAATTGGAAAATAATGTACAATAATAAGACAAAAATATAACATCAAAATGCATATATATGATACTATCATACTTTGTGGCATGTCCTCTAGAAACATTATCAATGATGAATAGTATAAAGCCACCTTAAAATGCATCCAAAGAGAGGTTAGTATCATAAGGAGAATAACCTAAATTTAGTCTCCTTATAAATATATATGTTGCACTATTAGAAATATCACTTCATTCTTATTTACAATGAAAAAATCTAAATTCATAACACCAATCTTTATTTTAACAAGTTCTTTGACCCATAGCTCCATGGTGGAGTTGCATCCCACAACGTAAGGATACAAAAAGGGTCGCTTATTAGCCTTAATGTTGGTGAAAGAATGTGGTAAAGTCCCTCATTTGATAAGGCTATTAGAATATGACTAGGATGATTTGTATGCATATTAGTTAGTAGACATAGGGATCCCCTTTATACGTATTCTAGATAATTAGATAAGAATAAGAAAATAGATGAATATTGGTAGTTGTTTGCACAATTTTATCACTTTTTAAAGTAACTAAACCACAATCATTAATTTTCAACCAGGGTAAGTATTTTTATTTTAAAGGCATCTACACTATCTGTGTCGATACATGTAACAACCATGTAAAATAGAAAAGATGTCATTGAACACACTTGAAGAAATTAAAGCACTATTGCAGAATGTAAATACAAGCTTGTAAGAATTAAAAGGAACACTACATAAATGAAACACACTTGGAAAGGAAAGAATCCACACTTCATAAAAACTTCATATTAAATATAGGCATGCCATACTCTATCAGCTAAAGATATAACAGCAATTGAATAACATAGAATTGATTCATTTGTGTAACAACGCACCATAAATATGAAAGCAGAAGTGTATCTATCCCACAATAAAATGTGTGCAACAGTAATAATAAATCCACACTAACACATGACAAACAAATATCCTATTAACATTGTGATCCCTGCTAAAGAAGAGGGCCCTTCCTCCTTAGTAGGGTGCAAGAGTAAAATGAAAACTAGTTAAGGATATAACATAGAAATTGCAGTAACATCACCAGATATATGCTCATATTACAAATAGTTGAAGAGTACAAGATCAAAATGTCGGTATTATCTTTGTTTCCTCCCCCTTCACATGAGACTAATCTCTTTTATAAAGTCTTTACAAAGCCCCAAAATTAGGAAAACGATTCTCATGCTAACTAAGCTAACAGAAATAATAAAAAGATAGAAATTGTTACAAATTATTTTTAAAACATATTTGTTATGGTTATAGCACTTTTTTTTAGACATAATTGTAACTGCTCAGATCTTCTCAACTGTCCTCATGGAATTACTTCATGCGGTCCTTGACAACTGTCTTTGAAAATGGCGGCTACAATTTTGATAATTCACAGTGTAACAACAACTTCGTGGTGTAACAACAGAAAATGGAAAACCCAGGGTGCAACAACAGCTCACACCATGTAACAACAAGTAATATCAACAGTTGTTCACTCATGACTATCAATATTTATGGCAACACCTGAAAGAAAAACATTCAAAAGAACTCCAAAGATACCCTGGTTAGTCATCCCAAAGAAAGCATTGTTTCTGTCAATACTTAGCAGAAAATAGCATAATAATATGTCAAATAAAAAGGTTGCTTCTTTATCAGAGGGAGTGACATTGTACTAGGTAAATTATAGGTTCAATGAGGGAAAAGGGCCAAAAATAGGGAAAAGGATGCCTGAAATATTCTCAAATATTGCACCCAACATCTCCTCCTAGTTGAAGCCACTGCATGTCCTCATGGAGATTCTTCATAATCTTCAGTGTCCTCATCTATTGTGACACTGGCATGTTGCTAATGTATTTTTGTGAAATCATAGACGCCAGCAGTATCTTCATTGTCTTTCCTATACCCTTGGGTAGACACAAGTTGATGTGTCTAGGAATGTACATCATACTTGCTCAAGCGGAAGTGAGGTTGGTATTTCTCAACTGGGAGCCAAATCAGTGGAAACTTGAATTTGAGCCCCAACCAGAAAGCTCCCATCATTTTGACAATTCATACATACTCTAGGACTCGAGTAATAGCTACCACAAAATTTGGGTACCCAAAGGGATTTGTGCTTGTAATGTATCACTGCAAGCTTCCCATCATTTCAGGCTTCCAACTAATTCTTTACTTTTCAATTGTTCATAAATATTAAAGCAAAACCCAAAAATCCTTCTCCTATAGAGGGACAATTGTTCTATCATGCCAAGTTTACTGAGAAACTGTTTAAATTCACGCCTCATAATAGTGTTTATACCAGGTTCTGATCTTATCATTAGGGTTGCCTTTTCTTCGTTCATAGTAGATGATTTTGTGGCGAGGTGCCAATCAATTTGATTCCTCATGAAATATATGAAATACCGTAGCTGCAAATCTCCAACATAGGGAGGAAGGTTTACAACCATTTTCAAACTAGAATGCTCAAAAAATATATTATGCAGGGAGAGTTCGCATAACAAACTCTACTCAGCAAAATCGCATGAGTGAAATACATCTAGAAAAGTTTTAGTGGAAATGCTTATGTAGGGTCTGTTCTCATGGATGGATCTCAACTGGAAAAGATAAAAAAAATCCCACAAGAAGACTGGGTAGGACGGAGATGGAGACCTGCAACCTAAAATTTTTAGGGTTAACTCATACATTTTACCTTTCTCTTTAGTCAATTTCTTGACCTCTTGTTGTAGTTGTTGTCTCTATTTTTCCTTTTCCATCTCAACTTTCCTTATTTCCCACTTTATCAACTTCTCTATCCCCAATTCTTCGGCCCACTAATACTTAAGGGTATGGATAGCCTTCTAATGTTCCTATAAAGGAATCACTCCCTTTCTCAAGGAAAGTGTCATTTTCTTCCAATTCTGCAATTTTGATATCAACAAAAGTCTTTTTGAATGCCACCATGCTTCAAGGTCTTATGTTATCTTATGTGCAATAGCAGTAGAGGGTGTAGCAACATCTCATGTTTTGATTTTATCTGCCTCAGCTACTGGTTCTTGTGTATCAACAGCATCGTTGACAGGTTCTTGTGGAACAACTCTCAAGTTTTCTTCCTTAAAAACCTCTGTCTCAACTACTGGTTATTGTGTATTAACAACGTCATTGACAAGTTATTGTGTATCTGTTTCTAGGTTAAAATCCATGGGGTTCTCTGTTTCAACTGTTGGTTCTTATGTGCCAGCAGGATCGTCAACGGGTTCTTGTGTGTCAATCTCCCATGGTTATGTTTCGGTTCCTTTTGAGATGGTGTCTGCAATGCAAATATTGTACATTGTTGTTTCCAAACCCTCAATGCATGTTATACATAAAGGCCCCTGTGTGGTTTCTGATCCTAACTTATCAATATCCTCAACCAATGTATTAAGACCTGGAACCTTTGTTTTCATTTTTCTACCTCCTAATTGTTGCTTTAATCCCTTACCTTTTTCTTCTAGCTTTTTAATTTCAAGCAGCAAAGTTCACCTTTCATTCTTACCTGATGAGGAAGTGTCTTCTTGCTTGGTTTGTTTCCTCTTCTTCTGCTTCTTTATCTCTTCTTGCTTCTCCTTTTGTTCTTTTTTCTTGCCTGGTTTCTTCTTGCATGGTGGTGAGGGTTCTGGTTTCTTCTTGTATAGTGGCAATGGTTTTGGTTGAGCAACAAACTTAACCCTCTGTCACTAGATCATGTATGTTTGTTGGATTGCAGTCAATCTCTTCTCATCTAGTTCATTTAACTGGTTCAACCGATGTTTCTTAGTTGTAGTCAAATCCAGGTTCATTTGAAATGTTGTTATGAGTGTTTTTATTTCAAAATCAATGGGAAATAATTGGTTTTTACCATACACCAGTTCATATGGTGAAAATCCAGTAGTATTTCTCCATGTTGTTCTATATGCCTATAGTTCTTCTAGAAGTTTATCATCCTAGTTCCTCTGGTGGCTTGCTAAATCTTAGTGAGAATTCCTTCAATAACCTTATTAGTGCTCTCCACTTGGTCATTTTCTTGAGGATGATGTGGTGTATGGTGAGGTAATTATGTGACAGATATTGAATTTCTCAACTAACCTCTGTATCAAATGAGATGTGAACTGTGGTCCTCCATATATCACTATTTCTCAAGGTACTCCAAAGCGAACAAAAATGTCTTCTAATAAAAAATCTGAAACAACATGTCTATTTTCCCTAGTTAGTGCCCTTGCTTCAACCCATTTTGTGACATAATATGTACAGACTATAATGTAGGACTTCTACTGAGCTGAAGGATTAATTGGTCCTACAAAATCTAAGGCCCACTTCTCAAATGGTTCCAAGAATATTTGAGGTTGTAAAGGAATTTCATCTGACTGGAGTGGTTGACCCATTCTTTGACAATTGTCACATCCCTTCACAAATTTATTTGCATCCTCGAATATGGTAGGCCAATAATATCTTGTTGAAAGTGCTTTATGCCCCATCCTTTTGTCAACAAAGTTTCCTCCACAAGGCTCCTCATGGAAGGCTCTGAGGATATCAAAAGTTTCATCCTCTCTCACACAAACCCTGATCTGATGATATGGCCCTGTGTAGTAGAGGTATCCTTCTACTCAAGAGTATCTTGCACTCAGTTGAACAATTTTTCTTTCTTTCAAGGATAGATGTTGTGGAAATATCCCCACAACAAGTTATTTAGTTATGTTTGCATACCATAGTGAGTGAGTTGAAATAGCAAAAATATATTCATCTGGGAAAGAATCCTCAATATGCATGCAATCACTATTAACAGTTAGCCAAGAAAGAAAACCAGCCACTACATTATCTTTTCCAGGTTTATTTAAGATTCTTATATCAAATTCTTGTAACAGTAACAATTAACATGTAATCCCGTCATTAGTAACAGGTTTATTCATTAAGAAACGAATGGAAGAGTGGTCAATGTACACAAATACTTGATAACTTGTACTTTAGTGCCTAAATTTATTAATGGCATGCACTACTACAAGAGACTCTTTTTTTGTAACTGTATAATTTCCATTTTAACATTAATTTAATTTTTGAACGGTTAAATTTATTTTATGGTGGTGTTGATGACTATGAGCATTTGCGGAGCTTTATGTCGTTATGCTCCATGTTTAGTTTACGCGATTATTTATATGCATGTGGCTTGCCTATTAGTATATCAAAAATAAACAAAACAAAGATGTTGACAAATATGCCGAGGATTTACAAGCACGATGGCTTCAAATGCACGTGTTTTGGAAAGAATTATTTTTTAATCATAATAAAACTAGTATTATGTAAAGGTTTACACCATGATAATATATAATAATAATAATAATTTAATTTTAAATTAGTGTTATGGGGATGTTATTGTTGATAAATTTATTGTTTGGAATTTTGGTATATTTTTTTATTTTTAAATGATGCATATATGCATTATTATTTTATTTTTAAATGATGCATATGCATTATTATTATTGTGTATGTGCCTGTGTCGAGAGCGAGTTTTTACATACAAAGCTATTGGATATATACAAAGCCATTGGAACCATCCACAGATGGATAACCATGCCAGATACAATGGATTAATCTATCAATGCATTACTATAACAATTCATTTTAATATATCAACTTTAGCGAGGAGAAATGCTCTCCTAGGGCTATGGTTTGGTTTTGCATAAATTTTCTGCTAATTTCATTTGAAGATTAGTTGAGTGAAGAAGTGAAGAGTTGAAGGCATTGTGCACTTGAAGGCCCCTTACTAAACGTGTGGACTAGTTTTTCCATGATCAAAGGTCACAAAACGTTGTGTGTGGAGTGCAAAGGAGCTCATGTGCAAGGCCAGAGGTGAATTATAGAACTCTCGCACAAATATTGAGTTATGGAACTATCGCACAAATATGGGTTATGTTCCACTAGGTGAGGAGCTTCATGCTTTCATTATGCAGAGTTTTCTCTGCAGTGCGCACAACTTTTAATCAATTGATTAACGATCAAAGCAAGGACTATGCTGCATAACAACTATAACTTTTTTTAGATATATATTTTTATTATTCATTTTGCATCTTATTATAACATATTACATCACTCATATGTCGTGATGACATCAAATTTTCTATCATATTTTTAACATTGAATTGTATGTATTTGCATCAAAACACTCCTTAGGTGCATTGTTTTTAATTATTTTATATTATTTAATTTTGTAATGTAATTAATTATTAATTTTATTATTATTAATTTTGTAATTATTTAAAAATTAATAATAATTTGATTATAAGTATTAATTATTATTTTAACAATATTTAAATATGGATGAAATAAATATTAATATAAAATTATTTTACATGGTACTAATTATAATATATACATAGAGGTTGATTGAATGAAGTTAGTTAAAGTTCTTTGAAATAAGTGGTACATTGTCAAAATAGGGAAATGCCAAATGTGGAAAAAAAAAAAAAAAAAAAACCTAAATATATAAGGAAATGAAATGGATTTGACATCAAAATTTGATTAAATGAAGTTGACTAAATTGTTGCCAATTCCCTCCTCATATTTTAAACCATCACCATTCTCACTTTGTAGAAAAAAAAATAAAATACCCCAGATTGAGTGTTAGACATGTAGTAGGCTTAGGTTATACATTAATGCATGGAGGTGGCTCATGTGGGGGTAACTACATCTGTATTTGCAGTAGAAAGTATGGTAGGTAGATTATTCTCTATGCCATATAGAGAATTGGACTAACATTAAAACTATAAAAAAAACAAGTACTACTTTGGAAATATTTTGGAATATTTTATTATTCAATTTATTTTCTTATATCCTAGATTTATTACTATTAGCTTAATGCTCAAATATATGGCAATAACTTAAATGAGAAAATGAAAATACACGCAAATAAACACATCAATCACACAAATAAACACAAGATGTGCTCTACATAGCCTATATGGGAGAAAACCTAGCTTGAAGGTGAGGCCTATACTTTTCTCTCTTTTCTCGAGTTATGAAAAAAAACAAATACAAAGAAAGGGCACTCACTATGAAGTTGCCTTAGATTGTGGGTTGAATGGGTGCTACCAAATCTTCTACCCCATTTTTTATGCTCTCAAAGACCATTTATAAATCCTCTGCTCAAATATGGAACAAGTGCAATGCTAAAAGAATAGAATCCCCTCTCTTCCTAGTAACCTAGTATTTAACATACCTTAATGGTCATCTAGGGTTAGGACTTTTACATGCCTCAGAGCTCAATTACTGTTAAGGTTTTAGATCTTCTAGAATATTCATGAAATTCCATATATGTGAGTAGTGAGGATTGAGGTGGAATCCACCCAATACCATCATGGTCAACAAGGTGGGTCAAATTACGAGGCATAAATTCCATGTATGAACTCTAATTAAGGTGATTTTTGTGTTGTTGGAATATATTGTTGTGTAGAAAAGCATCAAGGGGTTGCAGAAAAACATCAAGGGGTTCAGAGCTATGATTGCAAAGCATTGATACCAACAAGTATCATTTAAGGCCTCAAAATGGCTTTAGAAGTTTAAAAAATTTAAATCTCCATGCTAGGACTAGCCATTTAAATGGGTCCTCCAAATTCACTACAATTTTTCCACTTAGGAAGTACCAAGATAGATGAACGATTATACAACAAACTGTTCTAGATCATCTACCGATCTGTTACAACAATACACTACTAAGGAAAGTTCATAAAATCCATGTAATAAAATATATGCATAGTCTAACATGAATATAAAAAACACATGCATAGCATCAACATATTTACGAACATTTTATCCAAGGAAATCTAACAAAAGCCACAAATTCAACCAAACTCAATTAGAGCTAACTAGATTTTGGTGTAATGATTCGAACTAATGTGATTGCATTATCCTTCAATCTAATAAAAACATTTAGTATCATGTCCTTCCTATCCACTAGAACTACATCTGCATTTTAGCCATGTGATTAATTACATACTCATATTGGCATATCTCTATGTGGAAATCCATTCCACATTACTAAATGTTACATAAAAAGTAATAATCTAAGTGAGATACTATTAGATCAATGGTTATGATTATCCAAACTATTTAACATTGAATTTTTATGCTTATGATTTAATTCATTAAGGTGGCTATAGTTAATTTATATTTTGACCAATGAAGTATGAGATCATTTGATACCCAATATTTAGAGGTCCTTTTGCCACCAATTGGAAAATAATGTACAATAAGAAGACAAAAATATAACATCAAAATGCATATATATGATACCATCATACTTTGTGGCATGTCCTCTAGAAACATTATCAATGATGAATAGTATAAAGCCACCTTAAAATGCATCCAAAGAGAGGTTAGTATCATAAGGAGAATAACCTAAATTTAGTCTCCTTATAAATACATATGTTGCACTATTAGAAATATCACTTCATTCTTATTTACAATGAAAAAATCTAAATTCATAACACCAATCTTTATTTTAACAAGGTCTTTGACCCATAGCTCCATGGTGGAGTTGCATCCCACAACGTAAGGATACAAAAAAGGGTCTCTTATTAGCCTTAATGTTGGTGAAAGAATGTGGTAAAGTCCCTCATTTGATAAGGCTATTACAATATGACTAGGATGATGTGTATGCATATTAGTTAGTAGACATAGGGATCCCCTTTATACGTATTCTAGATAATTAGATAAGAATAAGAAAATAGATGAATATTGGTAGTTGTTTGCACAATTTTATCACTTTTTAAAGTAACTAAACCACAATCATTAGTTATCAACCAGGGTAAGTATTTTTATTTCAAAGGCATCTACACTATCTGTGTCGATACATGTAACAACCATGTAAAATAGGAAAGATGTCATTGAACACACTTGAAGAAATTAAATCACTCTTGCAGAATGGAAATACAATCTTGTAAGAATTAAAAGGAACACTACATAAATGAAACACACTTGGAAAGGAAAGAATCCACACTTCATAAAAACTTCATAATAAATATAGGCATGCCATACTCTATCAGCTAAAGATATAACAACAGTTGAATAACATAGAATTGATTAACTTGTGTAACAACGCACCATAAATATGAAAGTAGAAGTGTATCTATCCCATAATAAAATGTGTGCAACAGTAATAATAAATCCACACTAACACATGACAAACAAATATCCTATTAACATTGTGATCCCTGCTAAAGAGGAGGGCCCTTTCTCCTTAGCAGGGTGCAAGAGTAAAACGAAAACTAGTTAAGGATATAACATAGAAATTGCAGTAACATCACCAGATATATGCTCATATTACAAATAGTTGAAGAGTACAAGATCAAAATGTCGGTATTATCTTTGTTTCCTCCGCCTTCACATGAGACTAATCTCTTTTATAAAGTCTTTACAAAGCCCCAAAATTAGGAAAACGATTCTCATGCTAACTAAGCTAACAGAAATAATAAAAAGATAGAAATTGTTACAAATTATTTTTAATAAATATTTGTTATTGTTACACCACTCTTTTTTAGACATAATTGTAACTGCTCAGATCTTCTCAACTGTCCTCATGGAATTACTTCATGCGGTCCTTGACAGTTGTCTTTGAAAATGGCGGCTACAATTTTGATAATTCACAGTGTAACAACAACTTCGTGGTGTAACAGCAGAAAATGGAAAACCCAGGGTGCAACAACAACTCACACCATGTAACAACGAGTAATATCAACAATTTTTCACTCATGGCTATCAA
Source organism: Pinus taeda (assembly GCA_000404065.3). NCBI lineage: Eukaryota > Viridiplantae > Streptophyta > Pinopsida > Pinales > Pinaceae > Pinus > Pinus taeda. The sequence continues at coordinate 86,358 of APFE030102147.1, read as the reverse complement.
TAGTTATGGAAACATATGAAATAAAAACATTCAAAAGAACTCCAAAGATACCCTGGTTAGTCATCCCAAAGAAAGCATTGTTTCAGTCAATACTTAGCAAAAAATAGCATAATAATATGTCAAATAAAAAGGTTTCTTCTTTATCAGAGGGAGTGACATTGTACTAGGTAAATTATAGGTTCAATGAGGGAAAAGGGCCAAAAATAGGGAAAAGGATGCTTGAAATATTCTCAAATATTGCACCCAACATCTCCTCCCAGTTGAAGCCATTGCATGTCCTCATGGAGATTCTTCATAATCTTCAGGGTCCTCATCTATTGTGACACTGGCATGTTGCTAATGTAGTTTTGTGAAATCATAGACGCCAGTAGTATCTTCATTGTCATTCCTATACCCTTGGGTAGACACAAGTTGATGTGTCCAGGAATGTACATCATACTTGCTCAAGTGGAGGTGAGGTTGGTATTTCTCAACTGGGAGCCAAATCAGTGGAAACTTGAATTTGAGCCCCAACCAGAAAGCTCCCATCATTTTGACAATTCATACATATTCTAGGACTCGAGTAATAGCTACCACAAAATTGGGGTACCCAAAGGGATCTGTGCTTGTAATGTATCACTGCAAGCTTCCCATCATTTCAGGCTTCCAACTAATTCTTTACTTTTCAATTGTTCATAAATATTAAAGCAAAACCCAACAATCCTTCTCCTATAGAGGGACAATTGTTCTATCATGCCAATTTTACTAAGAAACTGTTTAAATTCATGCCTCATAATAGTGTTTATACCAGGTTCTGATCTTATCATTAGGGTTGCCTTTTGTTCGTTCACATTAGATGATTTTGTGGCGAGGTGCCAATCAATTTGATTCCTCATGAAAGATATGAAATACCGTAGCTGCAAATCTCCAACGTAGGGGGGAAGGTTTACAACCATCTTCAAACTAGAATGCTCAAAAAATATATTATGCAAGGAGAGTTCGCATAACAAACTCTACTTAGCAAAATCGCATGAGTGAAATACATCTAGAAAAGTTTTAGTGGAAATGCTTATGTAGGGTCTGTTCTCATGGATGGATCTCAACTGGAAAAGATAAAAAAAAATCCCACAAGAAGACTGGGTAGGACAGAGATGGAGACTTGCAACCTAAAATTTTTAGGGTTAACTCATACATTTTACCTTTCTCTTCAGTCAAGTTCTTGACCTCTTGTTGTAGTTGTTGTCTCTGTTTTTCCTTTTCCATCTCAACTTTCCTTATTTCCCACTTTATCAACTTCTCTATCCCCAATTCTTCGGCCCACTAATACTTAAGGGTATGGATAGCCTTCTAATGTTCCTATAAAGGAATCACTCCCTTTCTCAAGGAAAGTGTCATTTGCTTCCAATTCTGCAATTTTGATATCAACAAAAGTCTTTCTGGATGCCACCATGCTTCAAGGTCTTATGTTATTTTATGTGCAATAGCAGTAGAGGGTGTAGCAACATCTCATGTTTTAATTTTATCTACCTCAGCTACTGGTTCTTGTGTATCAACAACATCGTTGACAGGTTCTTGTGGAACAACTCTCAATTTTTCTTCCTTAGAAACCTCTGTCTCAACTACTAGTTATTGTGTATTAACAATGTCATTGACAAGTTATTGTGTATCTGTTTCTAGGTTAAAATCCATGGGGTTCTCTATTTCGACTGTTGGTTCTTATGTGCCAGCAGGATCTTCAACGGGTTCTTGTGTGTCAACCTCCCATGGTTATGTTTCGGTTCCTTTTGAGATGATGTCTGCAATGCAAATATTGTACATTGTTGTTTCCAAACCCTCAGCACATGTTATACATAAAGGCCCCTGTGTGGTTTCTGATCCTAACTTACCAATATCCTCAGCCAATTTATTAAGACCTGGAACCTTTGTTTGCATTTTTCTACCTCCTAATTGTTGCTTTAATCCCTTACCTTTTTCTTCTAGCTTCTTAATTTTAAGCAGCAAAGTTCACCTTTCATTCTTACCTGATGAGGAAGTGTCTTCCTGCTTGGTTTGTTTCCTCTTCTTCTGCTTCTTTATCTCTTCTTGCTTCTCCTTTTGTTCTTTTTTCTTGCCTGGTTTCTTCTTGCATGGTGGTGAGGGTTCTGGTTTCTTCTTGTATAGTGGCGACGGTTTTGGTTGAGCAACAAAATTTACCCTTTTCTTCAGTATTCTTCCACCCACATGTTTCTCAAGTGACCTCTTCTTAATTCTAATTCCCGAAGACTATCCCTTCTCCTTAGCTGTATCAACTTCCCCCGAAGCATCTATAGGAGTTTCAACTTGTCTCTGTCATGGGGCTTTTGTTCCTTCACTGATAAATTTTTCCCAATTTCTTCCTTGCTACTCCAGAGCTTCCATTACGATCAATTTTATGAGGCCATGATTGGTAATGAAGCTATCTGGATGTGAGGCTACCTTTACCAAGGCAGCCATGTGTTTCAAACTTTCCAACATAAAATAGGGAAGATTAACCAGTTTCCCATGCCAAAGATGGCTCAGCAATGGAAAATGAAAAATAAAGACTATTTTCGAGTGCCCCTTGCATGTAATGTACTTGATAATGAACATGGAAACATCGTTGGGAGGAAGGTAAAGGCGGTCAATTCCTCTTCCCTTCTTGACCAATTGTTCTTATCTCTACAATAATTCAGCTCTAAGGGATGGGTCATTAATGTTTTGGTTGAACCACCTCTTCCCTTCGGGTAGAAGTGTTGTTACTCTGTAAATCACCTCCTCCATAATCTCCAGTTTTAGGCCTCTCACCTATGTTTGATTCATGTTCAAATTTCAAGCAAATTCCAAAGAAACACTCTCATCCGATCCCTTGAGTCGCTCAAAAAACTCGATCCACCCTGCTTCTCTGAAAAATTGATATGCTTTCAGGAATTTTTCCAAAGCCTCAGTGGAATTTGGTTCATGCCTTACCACCTCTCCTCCCATCCTTCACTATTATAGGCCCTTAAATAATTGTTGCAACAATCACTATGAACTTTCGCCTACTTACCATCACAATTCTCGAAAAATTTGTGCAATGAGGGTGAAGAGCTACGTTGGGGCAAATATCAAGGCAATAGGAAAGGATATCAAGTCAAAACATTGTGTGATACGGGTTATCGTTTCATCATTAATTCAAAGGTGTGAAAATATGACTTGGATACGATTCAAATTAGTGAGATGATCATTCATGCAATGTGGTAATTATTAATGGGTATTGTGACTTCAAATCGAGTTATTTCATGAATCACAAAATGATTTGTCCCACACCCGTCCCCACCCCCCAGCCCCCCCACCCCCAACTTAAATGAAAAGGTCATCCTCAACCATCAAAATGAAATGATGTATTAACTGCCATAATTGCAAAATAAAGAAAAAAACATTATTCATTTTTTGAATGACTTATAGGAGGGTTATTTGATTGATACCAATAGCGTAATGTTGGTGATGGTGATTATTGAAGCAAACAAATACAACCGGTTCCATGTTATAGTTGTCTCCATCGGATTAGTTGCTATATATGTAACAATAAAAGAATTTCTCCATGATGGTTGAATAAATTTGCAACAACACTTTATTACAACAATGTATTCTTTTAAAGGCATTGCAATTTGCGCTTACAAAATAATTCTCAGAATAATACAATGAAATGAATAAAAACGGGCTTGTAACAAGCATGTTGTTACACATATGTCATGGATGTCATGTTGTTATAAAACTTATTAAAAGTAAAATGTGTATCAATTGCCACAAAGTGGTTTTTAGCTAGTACAACTATCTACCTGCAACCCACAAGAGGTTTTCACAGGAAGATATATATATATATATATATATATTATATATATATATATATCTTTTTTCTTTTTTTGGCATATCAAATGCCAACAAAAGTTAGTTTTCAACTGGTACACTTATTGGAATTTAAGAATTTGACAACACAAGAGAATTTTCCCATACCCTCATAACTTGAAGATCGTATCCTGAGACAATGTTGATAAACGAATCCTTTGAGGTTGGTTTATTATATAACTGAAGACGATTCCCATTGGCAAGAAATGGCACTTTGGAACTGTCTATGGTAATTAATTTCACGGTCCCATTGTCAAAGATTGTATCTACCTCATAAGGACCTAGCCATTTATTGTAGAGCTTCCCCTTGAGTTCTTTGAATCGTGAATCATATAGTAGAGCCCAATCGCCTTTCTGAAACACATTTTTTATAAACTTGTCATGCCACTTATCCCTCTGTCACTAGATGATGTATGTTTGTTGGATCACAGTCAATCTCTTCTCATCTAGTTCATTTAACTGGTTCAACCGATGTTTCTTAGTTGTAGTCAAATCCAGGTTCACTTGAAATGTTGTTATGAGTGTTTTTATTTCAAAATCAATGGGAAATAATGGGTTTTTACCATACGCCAATTCATATGGTGAAAATCCAGTAGTATTTCTCCATGTTGTTCTATATGCCTATAGTTCTTCTAGAAGTTTATCATCCCAGTTCCTCTGGTGGCTTGCTACAATCTTAGTGAGAATTCCTTCAATAACCTTATTAGTGCTCTCCACTTGATCATTTTCTTGAGGATGATGTGGTGTATGGTGAGGTAATTATGTGACATAGATTGAATTTCTCAACTAACCTCTGTATCAAATGAGATGTGAACTGTGGTCCTCCATCTATCACTATTTCTCAAGGTACTCCAAAGCGAACAAAAATGTCTTCTAATAAAAAATCTGAAACAACATGTCTAGTTTCCCTAGTTAGTGCCCTTGCTTCAACCCATTTTGTGACACAATATGTGCAGACTATAATGTAGGACTTCTACTGAGCTGAAGGATTAATTGGTCCTACAAAGTCTGAGGCCCACTTCTCAAATGGTTTCAAGAATATTTGAGGTTGTAAAGGAATTTCATTTGACCAGAGTGGTTGACCCATTCTTTGACAATTGTCACATCCCTTCACAAATTTATTTGCATCCTCAAATATGGTAGGCAAATAATATCTTGTTGAAAGTGCTTTATGCCCCATCCTTTGTCAACAAAGTTTCCTCCACAAGGTTCCTCATGGAAGGCTCTGAGGATATCAAAAGTGTCATCCTCTCTCACACAAAGCCTGATCTCATCATATGGCCCTGTGTAGTAGAGGTATCCTTCTACTCAAGAGTATCTTGCACTTAGTTGAAAATTTTTCTTTCTTTCGAGGATAGATGTTGTGGAAATATCCCCGCAACAAGGTATTTAGTTATGTCTGCATACCATAGTGAGTGAGTTGAAATAGAAAAAATATATTCATCTAGGAAAGAATCCTCAATATGCATGCAATCACTATTAACAGTTAGCCTAGAAAGAAAATCAACCACTACATTATCTTTTCTAGGTTTATTTAAGATTCTTATATCAAATTCTTGTAACAGTAACAACTAACATGTAATCATGTCATTAGTAACAGGTTTATTCATTAAGAAATGAATGGGAGAGTGGTCAGTGTGCACAAATACTTGATAACTTGTACTTTAGTGCCTAAATTTATTAATGGCATGCACTACTACAAGAGACTCTTTTTCTGTAACTGTATAATTTAACTCTGATGGAGTCAAATTCTTGTTGATGTAGTAGATGGCATATGGCTTCTTATCTTCTAGTTGATCCAACACAGCTCCTACAACAATATCATATGCATCTGTTGCTATGTGAAACAGCAGGTCCCAGTTCGATTCTCGTAAAATAGGGGTTGTCGATACACATTGCTTTAACTCTGTAAAGGAACTCTCAATTTCCATGTCCAAACAAATTCCACATCTTTAGTAAGTAGAGAAAATAATGGGGATAAAGTTTTTGAAAAAAAAAATCTATAAACCTCATGTAATACCCTGCATGTCCCAAAAAACTACGTACCTCCTTCTTTGTTTTGGGGGCTAGAATTTTTAGAATTACTTTTATCTTAGGAGGGTCTACTTTTATTCTTGCAGCAGAAATATAATGCCCAAGAACACTTCCTTCATTCATCATCATGTGACATTTTTCAGTGCTTAAGGAAACATTAGTTTTCTCACATCGTTTTAGCACTTTTTCGAGATTGGATAATGCTGGTTCAAAATCATCACCATACGGTGTAAATTCATCCATGAATACCTCTAAATAGTCATTTGGAAAATCCACAAATATCCCCAATATTGCCCTCAGGAAGGTTGTTGGTGCATTACATAGTCCAAAAGGTAGAACTTTGTATGCAAAAGTCCCCCAAGGGCAAGTAAAGGTGGTTTTATCCTGATCCTCTAGGGAAACTATATCTGATTATAACCACTAAACCCATCTAGAAAAGAAATTATTTTTTTTCTAGATAAGGTGTCAAGGACCTAATCTGTAAATGGCAAAGGAAAATGTTCCTTTTGAGTGGCTTTGTTAAGTTCTCTGTAATCTACACAAATCCTCCACTTGCCATTCTTTTTAGGAAAAATAACAAGTGGAGATACCCATTGGCTGTCAGAGATGGGATAAATGAAGTTGGCATTTAGAAGCTTTTTCAATTCTTATTTTACTACTTCTTTAATCATTGGGATCATGCGTCGATGTGGCTGCCTAACTGGATTGTAGTCTCCCTTCAAGTAGATGTGGTGGGTACACAAGTTGGGGTGAATTCCTTTCATGTCTATGTAATCCCATGCAAATGCATTTTTATGTCTTTGTAATAGCTATAACAGCATCATGTTTTGTTCGAGAGTTAGCTTAGGATTAATATTTATTTTTACCTGACTTTATCTCAACTAGGTTTCTCTTGAGATTAGGGGTGGTTTTCATATGTTCTAGACTAAAGTCTTCCATGGTATATTCTACCCCTAAATCATCAATAGAAGTAACAACAAGAGAATTACTGATAAATCCATTGATAATGTCATCCTCTATTTCATTTTTAAAATATTGGGTTTTTCTAGGAGTGAGGAGTGGATGAGAATGATCTAATTCAGGTTCAAATTTATCCCATAAGGGATTTTCCAAATCCTTACTTAGTTTTGCATGAGGATAAATGTTGATGTTATTTGCGTCTTGTCCATCTGAAATCGTCATGAAGCCTGAACTACAACCTATGAATGTGTCCACAATGGCCAACCAAGGCCTTCCTAATATCAGGGGATGCCCCCCTAGATTTGATTTGGTTTTCAAAATAAGAAAGTTTGTTGGGTACCTCCAGGAATCCACTGTGATGACTACGTCCTCTATCATTCCTTCAGCTTTAACATGTTACTTGTTTGCTAGTTCTAGCACTGTAGATGTTTGTCTCAACCCATGCAATCCTAAAGTGTTGAAGATTTCCTTAGTCATTACATTTATTGTTGCCCCTAAATCAATTAATGTGCTCGGAATGGGATTCTCATCAATATAAACAATGAATGTAGGATTCCCTAGGACATTGTATTTAGCCAAAATAGGTTGACCAATCATTAGTTCTGATAGTTTTCCCATCACATGGATGGTAATAGGATCTTTGGGAATCCTTCCATGTCTCTTAATTTTTTCACATAGATGGGGACATCCTTAATGCTTGCAAGAAGGGAATCCTTATGTGCATATTCTTTAACTCCCTGAGGAAATCATATTCAGGTTGTGGAATCATCCCAGTTTCAACTAATCTTTGTGGATAAGGAGGATCCTTAGTCACTATAGCAGTTGGATTGGTTGTTACAGATATGTCGGTCAATAGGGAAATTTTGAGGTCTAAAATGGGCCTCCTAAGAAAAATGTACGACCAAAATAAACTTTATAAGAACCAATAGGATTTAGGATGATGATTCACCATTTTTGGAGTAAAAAAGTAAAAAGATTTAAAAAATAATAAAATAATAAAACTACTTTTTCAACTCATATTTTAAACTTATCTCCCTAAGGTTTCACTAAAATTTTGAGCAGTACTCGTTAGATGAAAAATTTAATTCCTCATCTAAGGAGTACCCATGTTCTATACTTTCAATGGACCCTGCTACACGAAAAATGAGAAATACATGAAAAAACGTGATTGCAGTCACATTTTTCATGTATTTCTCATTTTTCGTGTAGTAGGGTACATCAAAAGTATGCAACATGGGTACTCCTTGGATGAGGAATCAAATTTCTCATCCAACGAGTGTTTCAACTCAAAATTTGAGTAAACCCACAGGGAGATAAGTTGGAAATACGAGTTGAAAAATAGTTTTTTTCTTTTTTTCCCTCTAAAATTTGATGATGTAATCTAATCTTATTTTATTATTTCCACTATTTTTTATAATTTCCTCAGGAGGCCCATTTGAGACATCAAAATTCCCCTAACGATTATTTGAATCAGTTTTTATAGGTGTACTAGTTTCGTCAAAATCCACAGGATCATCCCTAGGTGTTTTACATTCCTCTTCAGTAATTAACAGGGGAGGTTTTTGAGTTTACTACTTTTCCTGATTGAAGGTGGATCTCATTGCATTCAACAAGGGTAATGTAGTAATTCTGGAAAGAATTGGGGGCTTCTATATTCTCAGGTTAAACTGTACGAGTAATTGGGGATGTATGGGAGGAGTAGTAGTAGACGATGAGAGAGGTGGAAGTTGCAATTGTTGTTGCAATGGTAATGAAGGAGGGACTGGGCCTAAAGAGTTTCCTCTCCAATTTTGAGGCCAAGAGTATGAATAATATGGAGCATAATGAAAAGGTGGAGAAGGATACCATTGGTTCCATGCTGAAGGAAATTGAGATGGAGGAGGAGTGGGATACTGCCATGGAAATTGTTGAGCATTATATACATTATTCCACGGATTGAAAGAAAAATATTGAGACATACCTGGTGTTTGTGGTTTCCAAGGCTTCCTGGACCCAATAAACTAAGAAGACTGAGCCTCCTCACCTAATTCCTTGGGTGTTCCCTTTAGTCTTGGGAGCTCTAGAAAGTATCATGTAGAATGCTCTAGGTCACAAAGATTGCACAAGTTAATGTTGTTGACTCTGCATTCCTTCAGTGAATGTTTCACTTTACATTCTGGGCAGAACACAACCAAGGCCTTATCAGCTTCATCATGTTCTTTTTTCACTTGTGTTGTCATCAATTGGGAAAGTAAGGTATTGAGAATATCGGTCTTGAGATTCTCAACTTGTTTCCAATCTCAACTTTGGTCACACCTCCATTTGCAGATTTCTATATTTTAACAAAGGCATTTGGTGCCATGCTTCTCCCTCGTGACGATCCTCATGAACACCTCAAACAAAGTTTTATTATATCGTCATATGGCTCCTAAGATATATCTCCTTTTCCTAACAGTTTCAACATATCAAGGCAATCATCTCTCATTCCTCGAATTAATATTATTTCGAAAATATCTGGATCTAGATCACTATGTTTGGACCTTTAGATTATAATGGAACCATTCCACGTAATCTTTCAAGTTCTCTTCTTCCTTCTGTGCCATTATGAATATCTCCTCTCTTAGATATCTAGTTCGGAAATAGTCCTAGTATTTTGACAGAAATGTAGTCTTCATATCTCCCCATGTTCGGATAGTGGCAGAACCTAGTCCCATAAGCCAACTTAACGTTGCTCCTTTCAGAGTGGTAGGAAATAGTTTTAGCTTCTAAGCATATGAAGTGTAGTCATAACTCCTACACAAATCATCAAACTCAAACATAAAAGTATCAAGATCTTCTACAGTCAATCCCCTGAAGAGGGAAGGGTTGATAGAGGGATATTTTTCATAGGGGCTTCTCCCCTTATATCACTTATTGGAAATTCAAAAGTGGAAATAGTGGAATCTATCCCATTATAGTTGTTGTTATCCCCCATTGGAATTTCTCCTGATTCTTGTTCTGGTGAGTATCCTTCTAAAGATTGTCCACACAAATGTTCTGTAGATAAGGATTCTTGTGATAATTGTTCAGATTGTTTTGGGGTTGGTTGTTTTATTGCAATGCTTGAGTCTAGATATTGGAAAGTGAAAGAATGTTCTTCCAATTTTGGTTCTTGATATTTCCCACTAGTTTCCCCTTTTCCTTCTAATAAAAAATCCTAACCACTATTTTCTCCTTGTTGTTCCTAAGTTGATTTTACATATTTGGGGGTTTGTAGGCTAGTTTGAGGAAAATGAGGTCCTAAAACAGAGGAACCAGATACTCCTGATTTTGATGTAGAAGCAACAAATTTTTGTGGGCCAGTTTTTCTCACGTCCCAGTGTGGTGTTGGATGCTTTCTTTCTGCTTTTGAGATCAATTCTTGGATAAATGTTACTTTCCCTTGATCAATATTTTTCTTGTTCTTCTTGTGACCCATTTTGCTTGTAGATTTATTAGAGTTCCTACATTTTGCCTCTTCTTCACTCATGCATCCTACACATGGACCCGATGTGTAATTGTTTTCACACCTTAAGTGTATTAATTATTATAGTGGTGATCTCACTTAGGTATGTTAGAGCGATGCACAAGTTCTTAGCTCTCATCTTACCGCCCAACACCTGTAAAATTAAATACACTCTATCAAAAGGGAATTCCAAAGTTTACACGCCCTAAGTGTCCTAATTATTACAGTGGTGAGCCCGCTCGGGTATGTTAGAGTGATGCGCAGGTTCTTACCTCTCGTCTTACCACCCAGTGCCTGTAAAATTAAAGCCACTCTATCAAAAGAAAGTGTTGGCTGACTATATCGTTAACAACCTTCCCCGGTAACGATGCCAAAATGTTTATGTGATTTTATCACTCTTTAAAGTAACTAAATAACAATCATTAATTAGAAACTAGGGTAAGTCTTTTTATTTCAAAGGCATCTGCACTATCTATTTTGATACATGTAACAACAAGGTAAAACAAAAAATATGTCGTTGAACACACTCGCAGAAATTAAAGCACTCTTGCAGAATGGAAATACAAGCTTGCAGGAATTAAAAGGCACACTACAAAAATGAAACACACTTGGAAAGGAAATAGCATAGAATTGATTAAGCTATGTAACAACACACCATAAATCTAAAAGCAAAAGTGTATCTATCCCACAATAAAATTTGTGCGACAATAATAATTTGAAAGGGTTTTCCCCATAGTGGGTTTTTCCCTGGTCTCCGACCAATCCTAGTGTCTCTATGTGTGAATTTTTTTCTTCTATTGTTCCTTTATGTTCCGCTGCATTGATGATGACAATATTATTTCTATATAATTGCATATGTTTCTGAATAATGATGTAAATCTGAATATTTTATGATGTTATGTGGTGAATGTAATGTATTAATGAAGAAATGTAGTTATCAAATCAAGAACAATATAGCCATAAGAAAAAAATTAACATGGTAACAAAGTTGGGCTAAAGAAAAGTCATGGAGATCACCACTATGATGACACCATTAATTGAAGCAAGAAAGGATGGTGGAGACATAAAATAATTATGGGGTTTGAAGAAAACATTAGGCAATTTGTGTATTAAGGTTTGATGGACATTATGAGGTTAGGGTTTGGGAGAAACCCTCATTTATGAAAATGATATGAGATATGAAATCTAGAAACCCTAACATGGTCAATGTGAAGATGCACAAGCACTTGTGACAGATTTGATGAAGCCCTATATGGGATAGTTTCTATTAGGACTAGTTGATGATGAAGTTGATAAATGTATAATAATGGATTTTGAAGGATGGTTCAAGAGGGATATGATCACCTCTCATTGAAGATAAGTACTTTTCAATTTATTATTCTCCATTATGTCTTTATTTTTGTTTGATTATTGTATTACTTATACTTCCCGTGTGTATATTTGAGTATTTGGATGCTTCTAACTTCTTGATGAGATATGATAAGTGGATCTTTCTTGAGGATCATCTAAGATGCAGGAAATATGGCTATTTTAGGAAGAGAAGAACTAGCATTGGAAAAGGTAAAGAGGAACCTGATGAAATGGTGACAAAGTACTATAAGTTGCCTTTGTAAAATAAGAAAGTGCATAGGTATTTGAATACTAGAAGGTGTGCATGGTATATTGTTTCAATGTTATATTTTAGTTGTATTATTGATGAAAAGGCAAGTCATAAGGTATTATGAGAATGTCTCCTTCTCAAATGGCTCATGTGTGCATATGAAAGTGATTTGGATTCATGGGTCTTATGATGAAATGATGCACTTAGTAGTAATCAAGTATTTTATCCTTTAGACATGATGAACTTCTTGATTATATGAAGCTACTTAATACTTATCTTTGATATATTAGTATACTTTATGTTTGTCTAACATCTATAATTTTGGATATCTTGTACCATGAAGAATGCTAGTACCTTGATTCTAATAGATGGTAACTTTATACTATTAATAGTTTTTGTAAAAATCATGGTAGCCATGATGATAAAAGTATAATAATGAGATTGATATTCAGGATATTTTGTTGACCATGGTTATCTTTTGATGTGTTTAGTAATTATGTCATATGGTGAAATTGGATTCACTGACTTGATGGATTGAGTTACGTGACAAAGAAGTAATGTTGTGATCATGATTCTTGAAGTTAGCTCTTATTAGCTATTTAACACTAGCTCTTGAGGATAGATCGATGTCATGATGAAGTAGTTAATGATAACATGATATAACCACGATGAATATGCCATATAGTCTGACTTTATGATCTAACAGACATGACAGCATTATAGACAGGTTGATGCAATGAATAAAGATGACTGAAGTGGATTCCCATTCAACGGGAGAATTTCTCTATAAGATCCTTACTCTTGTTACCATTCGCATTATATGTATATCCTTTACTATTTAAATAATATTTATGGACATGAATAAACAAATATCTAACATTGTTGATCTAAAACAAAGTTTGTATCTGAGAAGAGAAAGTTTTCGCTTACTCTAAACCTTAGTCACATGGAAACAAGCTTATAGGTGCAATTGTAGCCTCTCAGCCACATGGAAGTAAGGTCAAGGGTGAAACTGTAGTCTCCCAACCGCACAGAAGAAGGCATATGGATGCAATTATGTCTACAGGACACAAAAATGAAGTTTTGTGCATGAAATTGGATGTTCACTTAAAGGGTGTTACTCCTACAGACATGAAGCATACAACAGAAAGTTATATGAGCAAGGAAGTTTGAATGTTTACTATAATATGGATATGGATATTGAACTTGTATTTTTAGGTGATTCGGATATGCATATAAATATGTCATTATGATTTAACCATTGAAGTTTTTGCTGCAAGAGTTTGACTAGATTTGGTTGATTGATATAGATGAGCAGTGTTTGGAGTTTTGACATGATAATGACTTAGAAATTTGACTTGATGATTGAGATATGTTATGGACTATAGATCTCACTATGATAGAAAATTTGGGATTTGACCTTATGACTAATGATTTGATTTGACGACTCATGATTTTCCTTGATAACAATGTTATATGGGCATAGTGACTTTCACTGGCTAATATTAGTATTCGATAATGGTTTTGTATTGGCCTCCTTGTTATTAACATAATGGTTGAAGTATTGATAGTTGTGATTCAATGTGAATTAATCTCACAATAAATGGATGGAACCTATTCTTAGTATATGCATTTGCATATAGTGACTTATATTATTATCATGAGGATGACTTAATGAAGCTTGGTTTGATAATTAAATGACAACTTGTTGGCATCATAATATATGAAATAATGACTTGATGAGAGCTCTACCTATCACCTGGTCTAAAGAAGTTAATACTTTTTATTGATGATTTTGATATTAGTTCTGATCTGGCATATAAAATTTAAGCTCACTTAGTTTATTTGATTGTACAATATTGTTTTATGTAAGGCTAAACATATTGGCTTGGTAAAGTGTTATGTTTGCGGAGAGAGTTGTATGAAGCAAGCTCATTGATCTCAATATGTCCACATTGATAGTTATCTGGTGAAGCCAAGATGATGTGTTGATACAAACCTCTACTTCAATTGTGTTCATATGTATGATGTTGATTTTGTCTTTGGTTTTATATGCTGATGGTCTACTATTAATAGGTAAGGAGCCTCTGATGATCTAAGTAAGAGGGAGATGGCTTCTAAAGCTCAAAATAATGAATCACAGCATGATGAATTGATTTCTAAAGTTTTGAAAAGAAAATATACATTATGAAGCTATTTAATAAGTGTTGGAAAGTGGAAATGCAAATCCTTGGACACTCTAATTGAATTTCAAGAATTTGTGAAGAGATATTATTGAACTCAACTTGGAAACCGATAGTTGATTAAAGTGTTGATGTTTTGATTAAACACTTGTCTGTATGGATATATGTTGTACATAGAACCTGAGCCAATTTGTGATTAAGTCGCTTCATACACATAGAGTTTACACCGAGCACCCTTCGAGATATTTGCATAAAATGAACCATTTTTGGACTAACAAATTATTCCTATGATATGTGACTGCATGGATGTACTCATGATGTTTGGGATTTTTAATGATGAGTGCATATGGGTGTTGCATTAGTATGAGATATTCCATGATATGAAAGGTTAATATCTTTAAGCATGACCAAGTTTGAGTACGAGGTTGCTATCATGGCAAGCTATGAGGGAGGATGAAGAAGCTTTTTGGAGAGATGTTTGAGAAAGTCCTCGATATGACATGGATACATTGTGATGATAAAGAGTGGGATCCAATTGGTAGAGAATCCCATATATAGATGGGACTGAAATACCTTCATATATTGAGATAGTGTTGATGTACAAGACAATCTTAGGCTTCATGTGGTTGGCACTTCCTTGAGGAGGATGATTATGGTATCCTTTTTGTGATATATATTTTTGTTGTGATATGATATTTGATTTGATGTCATGTATGAATAGGAGTCAGGTGCTATTGATACATTATGATTACCATATATGAGAACAATTATATGTTTTTGATATATAGAGAGCATCATTGATCGAGGACACTGAGCTAGCTCTTCCTCCCATGTTTGAGCTCACAAGGTGTGGAATTGAGAGAGATGGCTCCTGGGGTTGAAGGAACTCTAGAAAATAGGGTGTCACCCCTATATGTTACCCATATGGTTGGAGATGTTTCTCCCCTATCTTGGTCTTTGTAGAGTATTTCCCAATTGGCATTATACCCACAAGCTGGGCTTGTTGGGATTATCGCTCCCCGTCTGACCAACGGGTGGAGAGTGTACTTTGGGTGTACAACCCAAGTTTATTATGATTCAAGTGTTCTACCACATGAATATTGAGGTTCATTATTGGGAAGATCAGTAGGCAATAGGATGGGTTGAGTAGTAGCTCCCCTATATCACCTATTGCTCGATATGGGGTCGTAGTAGTAGCCCCCCATGAGATTTTAGGTCGAGATATGCTCCCCGATATGGTTCTAGGTTGAGATGTGCTCCCTAATGATATGCTCTTTAAT
This sequence comes from Pinus taeda, assembly GCA_000404065.3. Lineage (NCBI taxonomy): Eukaryota > Viridiplantae > Streptophyta > Pinopsida > Pinales > Pinaceae > Pinus > Pinus taeda. The sequence continues at coordinate 70,977 of APFE030102147.1, read as the reverse complement.
TTCTTTGTGGGTTGTAGATATGACTCTCCACTAATGTTCCCGGGTGGTAGCCCACTGACAGAGATTCCGGGAGGTAGCCCAATGAATAGAGGGTGGTAGCTTAGGCTCCCCTTCAATGACAAATTCTTCTTCTTTTATATTCGAGAATATTCAGCATATGAGCAGGGAAAATCAAGAGATAAGAAGGAATAAGCAAGAGATGAATTGATATGATTAGTGATGATACGTGATGATGAGATACTTGAGACTGGATATAACTTTTTGACAAGATACTCATGACATGATGTAGGTTGAATTCTCCCTAGTTGATAGGGAATGTTAAAAATATGGAAATGCGATAAAATTCCATTTTGTATATTTCATTTGAAAGATGATTACTGCAATGAATTCCTCTTTTTGAGAGGACCAAAATCGACCTAAATATCACTCAAAATGAATAAGGGAAAGTGTACTTATGAAGAAAATCCCACATGTGCATGTTTGATAAGGTCAGCCCTAAAGCAAAGTGGACACCCTTGGAAGGCTATAAATACAAGTGACCTATACCTCATTTCTACATCATCATGAGACACTCTTTTATCTTGGTTTTTAGCTCGCACAGGTCAAAGGCTCGTCCGCAGAGGAACAGGTTTGCTCGAAGATGAAATTGCAGGGTCTGAAGATCGCATTTTTGTTTTAGGGTTTTCGGCTTTAGTTGTAGGAATAGCATAGGGAGATATCGAATGAAGTCACTCGCTATTCATCTCATCCATGCAATCGAAGCATCCCAGTCACATGCACAACTCAACCTTTGTGCGACCAACATCTAGGGTTTCAGAATATCAATTGCAAACTACAGTCACTCGCTTCTAGCTCCAAAGAGCGACTGGAAACTTCCCAATCACATGCATCACTCCTCCTCCATGAGAATGGGACCTAAATGATGGAATTTTAGTTGTCCAAAGATTTCACTCAGTGACCACAATGCTCGGCAGTTGACCGCAAATAGTGAGAGTTCATTATAGGCTTCAGAATCATGATATTGAGTGCATTGTTGGGTTCATTTCATGGATGTTGTAGTTTCCTTTGATGAATAGTTGTTTGAATGAATATATGGATCATTGTGCTCCTATTTTATTGAATCATTCGATGAAAATCTAATAAGAAGAATAAATTGAAATGGTTTTCCCCATAGTGGCTTTTTGCCTAGGCTTTGACCAATCCCGATATCTCTATGTGTGAATGCTTTTATTCTATTTTTCATTTATGTTCCGCTGCATTGATGATGTTGATATTGTTCTTTATATATAATTGCATATGTTGTTGAATAATGATGTAAATATGAATAATTTTATGATGTTATGGGGTGAATGTAATGTGTTAAGAAATGCAAATTATCAAAGCAAAGAACAATATAGCCCTAAGAAAAAATTAACAATCAGAGTTATGATTTATCTAATTTGAGATTACTTCTAGCATTTGCATATTAATTGAAAAAAATGAATATGTGCATACGAAACTTAATAACATGATGATTATATATATATATATTATATATATATATTATATATATTTGTTATGTACATGCATGGATGACAACTAACCTGCAAATAGGAAAGAACTATGTGGTAGCAAAGATTCTGGATAGTGACTGGAACATGCCAAGACATACAATAAGGAATGGTATGATATAAATTGTTATATTATGTTGTGTATCTACTTGAAATGCATAATTATGACATGCGGTAAGCTGCATATTGCAGGTGACATTATTTCCTAATTAGATTATTCGATGACAAGTATCCAACCAACGTTGTAATGTGGTCCATATTAGGGTGCTAATTCCAGTTCTTTGAGAAGAGGTGGAGGCATTTCCCACCATGTAACCTCCAATCTTAGAATCATGAGAGGTCATTGATGGACACGTTCACACATACATGTGATGGTGATTCCCAGTTACATTCTAAGGAATTTAGGTTGATATAGTCAATGCTTCTGCCATACTGGTCTTATTATTGGTTAGATCAGTATAGATGATGCCATAGTATATTATAGCAGAGGATGGATAAGATGGGAGTGGAAGTATGTTAGGGAAGATAGAAGGCTATAGGTTAGTTTGACACTCTAGAAGGTGTTGATGGTGCTGGAAATTCATTAACCAAGGGATTCTCCCCAATGAAAAATCCCAATTAGACTTCACATTGTTTAGTGTGGGTGCCCTTCCAAAACTAAGTTTCGGCTACCATAGATTCTTATACATTTGTCTTGGCTACAATGTTTAGCACAAAAGGGTAATGCACATGTACTTTTGGATTAGAAAGTGAGTATGCCTTTTGGAATGTTCAGCTGCAGAATGTATTAGATTTCTTCTACCGAAAGGGGAGAGAAAAGTGAGCTTTTAAAAGACAAGTAGTAGTATTAATCTAGTAAAGACACACAAACATGTACATATGAATGAATCATTAGACAACTAGTGAAATATTTCACATAGAATAAATTATTGTTAAAACACATACAACACACCTCCAACAAGATAAGTACCAAAGCCATCAAAATAGTACAATTTCCTTAGTACAGATGAAAACAACATACATCGCAAACATTCAAAGAATAGTCTTACAATATTTACAACATACGCATGAAAGTGTATTGGCTAAACGAGCTTCTGAAATAAGAAAAAGTTCCAAGCTACATCAAGACAGTGAAAAACACTAGTCCCAATAGTGGAGCATTAGAGCAACCACTTGCTCCTCCAAAATAACTATTTTCTTCTCTAATTCTTGGTAGGAGGAGCCAAGGTGAAAAGACCTTTGCAAGATCTATGATGATGTATATATAACAAATGTGGTGAACATTCACCTCTCTTGTGACGCTTGGACTACCCTCAAGACTATTTGACTTCTCTATGACCTTTTGACTCCATCATGACTTTTCACATTCTATACATGGCTCTTGGACTTCCACTTTACATTACATTTCATATACATTAAAATTATATAATCCAAAAATGATGTGGCCAATGATGACATGACACTTTGACAAGAAATGATAAGATATTGATGACATGGACTTCATGATGAGATGGCAATGTCAATCCATTCTTGTTGCTACTATCTTTGAGTATTCTTGAGAGATGGTGCATGTTCTTCTTCTTCCTCCTCCATCTAGCTTGAAATTAAGGAGTCTTCAATGTGGTCTTAATTTCCAACTGTTCTCACAATCTCGTGTCCCTTTGTTTTGGCTTGATTGATCAACTTGTCTTTGTAGCTACAAAGGTGTCTTCTAACAAGGTCTCCTTCTTCATCTCCTTCATCATTATCTGGTCATGACATGAAATGATACCTACAACTGAAATCCACTCATGAAGAGATGACATCAGTCTAATAAAACCCAAGCCTAACATGCTTCATGGCAACCATTTAATGAACTAGAATTAGGTGACAGACTGGGAGGAAATCTCTGAGATTGCGCAATTTCAAAGCTCAAGAGGTTAGGGGCTAGGATTGAGCCTAGAGACTATCCAATGCACAGTTTAGGCTGGCTTGGGAAAGACAATTGATAGTTAAGGGGCTCCAGAGGTCAAGTTGGAGGCTTGAGGCTTGAGGTTTCCCATTACGCAATTATGGAGGGACAAAGGCTTAGGGCTTGCGCAGTTGCACAATTCAAGATCTTAAGGCTTAGCCTTATTGCTTGAGACTACACAATGAGCAGAGGAGACTGGATGATGCAAATATTGCACAGTTCTGGAGCTCAAGGGTTGGGACTGAGCACTGAGACTATGCAATACATAGTTCTAGAAGGCAGGGACTATGCATTGTGTAGTTCCAAGAGGCAAGGACTGAGCTTGAGGGTTGATACTATGCAATGTGCAATTTAGGAAGGTTGAGTGAGACCAGGTTGCTTGGTTGGGAAGTTTTTATGATTTGGCTAAGTGTGGGACTAGTGATGCCAAAATGAACAAGAAAAAAACTATATCATGATCACACACTTATAAAAGTTGATGAAACAACATAGATCACACAAAATGCATGGACAACATACTTCCCTCAATGCGACAACTTTCCCCAAGTGTGACACTAAAGCTACAATTTGCAACGACAATGATGACACTTGTGCAACAATGTCTAAAATTTTGGGAATGAAAACAATACATGTCTCTATGATAAGAATGACTCATTAACACCAAGATTACCCCTTGAAACAAACCAAAACTACATATGTGGAACATGTGATGCTTGTCATGCTAAAAGATGACACTTGCGACAGTAAGAGGAAAATGTAAACAAAACTTGCAATGTGAACGACATTGAAAATGAAAAATGTTAGGGCAAATATAACATGAAAACAACACTAATAAAAGTGAAAACAAGCAAAATCAAAGTCTTAAACATGAAAGTGATACTTTCAAAATCGAAGGTGCACAAAAATGACAATTGGAAAAACTCACAAAAATAGAAGAAAAATCGTAACCAAAAGTGAGGAATAATCAATGAACGTTTGCATTGATTGTCGATATAGGTTGAACAATGCACAAGGATTGTCTTACTGGACTTGTGCCATGCTTGTTCAAGCTTGCACAAAAGAGTGTGCTCATGAACTTGTTATGGATTGAGCATGTGTGATCAGGTTACTTTGACACTTACAAACTGAGAAGAAGACTGGAATACTTAACAAAGCATCTAACAACCATAAAGTGACTATGGAATGAACGATCGCAAGATCTGCAGTAGGCTCCAAAATTCAAGTGTAGACCAAATTTTGGAGGGTGTTTTTCGCAGTGACAACATATGGGAAGAGGCATCCTTGCTTGACTTACTTAATTTTATTACTATATCTTTCCCCCTGTTTTATTATGCCTATTTTCATCCCTCTTCCTAACTACTTGTATCCTTTTCACTCTAACTTTGGGACAAAGTTTTCTGAAGGAGGGGTGTATGCAATTCCCTACCTGATCTTATTATCTTACATTATCTTATTAGCCTACCTATTGAGTGATTGAATTTTTTTTCTTTATTCCATTAATTATTATTATTATATGTATGTGTATTAATATATGTATTAATATGTGTGTATGCTAGTGACATACCCACACCTCACACAAATATGTTTGTATTTGTCAAATGTCCAAGTGCTAATTTTTTTTGTTTTTTTCCCTTTATATACTTGCGATGATATCAAGAAGAGATTACATATTCAACCAACTTCAGCTATGATTTTACATATATCTTTATTGAGCATCAAGTACAAAAACTGCTTAACTATGCCCCACACTAAATATTTATCTTAAGTTATATACTTATTATATTAATCTCTACCTCTTCTAATTTATACCCATATCATTTCCATAGACAATGTATTTACCTTTCTAATATGTACTCATGTTGATTCACATTTGTATAGACCAACTACCATTAGCTACTCCACCATTATTAAGGTTACTTATAGATATTGGTTAGAGATCAACGGCTAATACCATCCCACTATTATGTGACCATGGGTCTAGGTATTTCCTTAGGTTCCTACTTAACGTTACACATTATTTAAAGTATGAACATTGTGATATGTTAAGGTATAAACCATGGTTAATTTACCACAATCCTTTGGTTAATACATGAATTGTATTTTGCATTACCATTCTGGTTGTCATTCCATATGCCTATAAAAGATGCACTGAGAAATGTAGGATTCCTTGACTTTTCACCTTAATGACGCTATACCACCTTTCTAGGTTATGTGTAATCATATATAAACTACCTAACTTTTCCTTTAGGTTTCCAGTACATTGGCACTTATGTATTAATGAATATGATTTTACCCTATAAGTTTAAGAGGCATGGTATAGATTATGGCTAGCTACCTTTAGCAGCTATCCCTTCCCTTGGTGTATTACATCCACATATTTTCAAATAAATGTAAATTCACCTTGCAATAAAGTTTTAAGTGATTATTGTCATTATATATGATATTGTCCCTTACTTATAAACTTCATGGCTTTGGAATTTGAATTCCATCCCATGTTGAAGTAAAAGTTTCTTTGCGCATGTCATTTGGGTTGAGAGTATCGAGGTTAATTAGGACAAAGTGCTAATAGTCCTGTGGTTGATCATCTCCAAATGCCTTTCTCCAGCTCCTTGAAACCACATGCGTGTCACATGGGTGCAGGGTTTAGGATATGTGAATGGCATGGATTCATCTAGAGAATCTAATGGTGTTGGTTGCCTCCTCTCAAACCCTAACCTACCCAAAACTCACACTCTGTTGTTCAGTTGTGTATTATGCCTTCTTGAGAAAAATTAGGTGAGGGTTCTCTGCCACCTTGTCCATTTACACAGGTGTCAAAATTCACACTCCGCATTATCTAGTGGCTATTCACACCAGTTATTTCATCCCTACGTGGAATTCTCTTTTCATAAAGGATATCAGTTCCATGTAACAATAAGGATAATAGCCCCTCAAAGTTCAATCTTCCAGTTCCTGGTGTGTGGCCATCCAACATTGAGCAGGCCCTCCATTTTTATTTTCATATGTACGAATTTCGCTGCAGTGATTTTTAATTATGAACTTAACCTTCTCTCGTTTTTAATGAGGATATGGAAACTTAATTTAATAATTTGGGTTTTCTTGTAAGTTTTGAAGGCACGTACAAAACTAGTGTCTACTACCCACTCGAGATCTCCTAACGAGGTCGTGCTTAACCATGCATTTGGAAAATCATATAATTGTGTGGAATATTTTCTTAAGGTTCTATATTTGGGGTTTTCAAGCATGCATTGATTCCCAAGTTTTCTCCAGCTAGGAGGTGCTTAATTTTCAGTTTTGTTGAATACTTCCCAAGCATAGTCTCATGATGTTTGCTATTATTTTATGGGTCCTTTCTAAAAGTACTTACTTTGGTTGAACATTGTACTTTCCAGACACGAGATTGTCATTATGAGGAGTCCAAGATAACGTGAAGTTTCTCGGCGCTGTGGCTACCCCCAAGTGACCGAGATGAATTTTCCATTTCCTTTTTATATATTTTTTATTCAAGGAAAGGTTTACGCTTATCCTACCTTTGACTCCAGGCTTCCACGTTTCATTTAATCACATGAACTCTCACTGGTGGAGAAGGGCGTGGCCTAATACCTTCACTTGATAATTTTAGAATGTATTCCCACTTGAAACATTGGATTAATTCGGATGAAGTACCTTTCGAACTTGTTCAGGCCATGGTAATGGTTCCAAGGTGGTTTAGTTTAGCACATCCGTTGCTACGACCACTTCCCCGACTAGGTAAGTTTTTCTGTAATTCTTTCTCATATCTAATTTCTCTATCTCAACCTCCATTGTTATGCAGATTGTCAGGTGGGATAGATTTTCACTAATGTCTAATATTGTTGCAGCCTTTGGTAACCCTAGTTCGTTCTTGGTGGTTCCGGTCATGAAGCTTCTACAGGTGAACATTATACTAGTACTTACCAAATTATTCTCCTTTAGTTTTAGAGGTTGACTAACAATCCCCTGATTGTCTTGTGTTGATTATTGTCTTTAATCCTCCATGCATAGAAGATTGAATCCAAACTTTATTCAGGTATTCCATTCAACTTGTACCAGTGTCAAATTATCTTGTTGTTTAAATTCAAAATTACTTCCAAAATTTCTTGATCTAAGTAGTTTGTTTTTGAATTTCCCCATAGGTATATTCACGCCCTTCTTTGTAGTTTTAGCCTCGCAAGTATATTCATGTTTGTATAATTGAATGGCCATTCCTCCTTCCAAGTGGGTAAATCCAATGTTTCTTCCGAAGGATATTCCCTACGCTTGCTTGGTACAGAACCATTGTGGAACTTGAATTTGTTAAAGTCTGGAGTTTCTCTCTCGCAAATTTTACTAGTTTCCCCTTTGATGTAATTAATTGTAGCTTAAGGACATGGTATTTTTACGGCGCTTGATTTTGTCTTGGGGTTTATTATCTATAATGAGCTTAACGCCCAATGTCAGTGAACTGTAAAAGGTTAATTATATTTAGATGCAGAAGATAAAGGGTTTCCATTTCCCCTATTTTCAAAGCATATACTCAACTTCAGAAAGCAACAATAGTCTTATTGAATTTAGATATGTTCATGTGAAAAGATTATGGTCTTGTGTGCGTGTAGTGTATTTGTTAATTATCCCAATACTGAAATTCTCTATCATGACAACTTAATGGCTTCTGGTGCATATATTTGTTTGGCTACCTGTTAGCAATTTAATGTTTTCATTCCAGTGATAGGCTTATATTTAATGATCTACAATCTTTGATTACCATTTTTCTTTATCTCCGACGTAGTGTTTAAAGGAGCTCTTCCAACCATTTTAATATTCCTACAGTAACCGCAATAAGGTAGGGTTTCTACTGCATAGTGGATAATATTTCCTTTCAGCCATTTTATTTTATATTACGCTTCTTTCTTTTGACCTATTGGTTTCCCTTCCAAATTAGGTTGCATCCCTTTCTCAATTCTTATTTAGTTTCAAACTTAGTTGCACTGCTAACTAACGAATCTCATTTATGATTTATATGAACATCTATAGTGAACTTTGTCTTTATATTGGATCTTCAACATGACCCCAATTCCAACGGATACTAGTAAGGTCTTGATATGCCTACTAGCTGAACTATTTAATACTACCTTATAATCCTTAATTCCCTTGACACATGATCCCTTACACGATAGTTAAATGAATCATACTTCATTAATTCTACTCTTAGAATTAAGATCATCCTGTAGTAGCTCTACTCTTTTAAGATTTATGATAGGGACCATTTGTCCCAGACTGTAAGATTTCATGCATATACAAGCTCTAGTTTGGTTGATTATATCATAAACTCCCGATTTTCCTCCAATTGAAAGTCCCCGTCATTAGTAATTAATTTAGAACTAACTGTCGCCCTACGGCAGCCACTACTTTATGCTTGGACGTAAAATAAGACAACATTCTACTATATACAATTTTGTTGTTACTCCCCACAATTAATATACTTAATACAACATACAAAATGAATTTAACCCATAACATTAATTACTTCAGCACAAAGCGTCAAATGCATAACCAGTTTGAATAAAATCATAGAGCACATAATAAGATTGAGTAAAAACACCAGTGGAGTACTTGGAAGTTCACACCTTCTCACCACCCAACCTAGAACTGTTTTCATCAGTCCACCCCCAAGTTGAGAACTCCTTGCTAGGAATCAACTACCCCATTGATCCCCTTCTCAAGTATTAAATACTTGCCTTTCATGATAAGATTTCATTTTAGCGGCGTCCCGCTTTCGTGGATATCCCTATCCACTTGCCTAGGTTTTTCCCATAAAAGCTCGCCTTTCTCTCCCGCGATGCTTTTATGTTTTTCCCAAGCTTAGCATCTATCTCTAGCTAAGAAACTTAATGGATATTTCTCTCCCATCCATCGAGCTTATATAGAATATTATCTAGAATTATTATCATGAAAAATTTTCCAATATCATTTACGTATTAGGTTATCTTCTTCTTTTTTTGGCGAGAATCACATTTCTCAGTGTCTCATTCCCAAGTACATACACTCTATTTATTTATTTATTAACAATTATTAATTTACATAATCGATCCAATATTTTTCATGGATTTTCCACCAATCTAAACCAAACAAAATTACAGTAATGGAAGGGATTTTACATTCTCCTCCCCTTTTACTAACGCCATCCTCGATGTTTGTTGTTGAGTTTCTTTTCCCTAAAATCTTGTTGAATGACTTTTCCTCTTTCCATCTTCTTTCTCCCATGCATCAATGCACTTTTATCCTATGCGACAGCTCAATTCCAGAGCCGGATCTATTTCCAGTCTAAGATACAGCGATTTTTTCCAAAATATCTCCTTCAACGTTATCTGTAGCAGTTTCCAATCAATTGGATGGAATTTATCGTGTACTTATTTTGTAAGTAACAATATATATGAAAATATTACATTTTTAAATATGACTAGAAAATACTAATTGGTATGCTATAGTGCCAAATATGTTGGTTCAATGCAATTTTAGTATGTTGCGAAACCCTTTGTATTGTCAGAGAAATTTCCTCTTCTCTTAACAAAACGGCAGGCGCTTACTATTTTTCCCTATTTGCCATGATTACAAGCATTTTTTTGTATTAATTTTTTTGTATTTGGGGTGACAACTCAACTAGGACACCCATACTTTTTCAATCATTCCATGCCCTTTCCCAGCATATATGTTGAATATATGTTGTTTAAATTTCACCTACATACAACATACTTCTTACATTCAGCCGATAAGGTTAGCACCATCAATATATATTACTTTAATAGACCTGAGGCCATGTACATTATCATAGATATGACTCATTTATAAACTTCAGGTTACATAATGGTGTCTTTCTTTACACATTGCTCCTAGTAACATATCAATTAACATGGAATTATTTGTAGCAGTTTATAATTTAGACATGATTTTATCACTTATGCAGCTATTATTTAGCTATTTTAATAATCGTTAGATTATGCTTAAAATAACTTGCAGGTGAACCCAACGATGCCCATTTTTAATTGATCATTGTTACCAATACTAGTTGATCTGAAAATGGGGCACTTAAGGCTTCTTGTGAGCTTACAAGAACCTCTCCCACTTCCAAAGCTTAAATATTCCCAAAATATTATGATTAACTAATTGCGGAATTAAATATGCTTGAATATAGGTGTATGCTTATGTTTGTTTTAAAACTATTTATGTGCCTTAAGTTTATTTGCTCGAACTAATATAAAACATATAACAACAAATAAAGCAGCAATGCAATGCAGCAACAAGCAAACACACATAACAACAATATAATATGGATTTCACCCAAAACTCTTGGGCTACGTCTCCTTGAGCTCTAGTCAACTCGACTAGGCTCTCTAGGATTATGGAAAAGTCCTTTTACAAGCTCTACGCTCAACTCCATTATATTACACATAAATAATGGGCTTAGAACACCATCTCATCCCTGGCTCTAAAGCCTTCAGGCTTTCTAGCTCTGGCTCTCACTCTGGCTCTCAGCTCTGTCTCTGGCTCTGGCTCTTGGCTTTGGCTCTTGGATCTGGCTCTCGCTCTCGCTCTAGCTCTGGCTCTCACTCTGGCTCTTGGCTTTCGACTCTAGCTTCTTGTGAGCTTTCAGCAGTCCGCTTGACCTCCAAGCGACTGACTCGGCTACTTTAAGCTCTATGGTTTTTCCACTTGACCTCCATGTGACTCCAAAAATCCCTCAACTACTCTGTCTTCATCTTTTTTCTCTGTCTCAGCAACTGTCTGCTCTGTCTCTGACATTGAGTGGATTTTAAGCTTATCGGCGTTTGTCTGTTCGTTTCCCCTTTCGAGCTTTCTGACTCCTGGCCTCTGTCCGTTCAAATCCCCTCAAGCGTTAAACAATCATTGTGGAACGCCTTCAAGTATGGTGGCCACCTGTTTTTTAAATGGAAAGGGACCACTAGCACGGTTGAAATTCCCGAGAACACGTTTCCCCGTTTACACAGAGAAATACACTAAAAACACGCAAAAACGCTTTCTATCAGACTTCAAAAATCATTGAATCCGCCCTATAATCATATCAGGTATGCCTTTGGTTGTTGTCACACGCCCACCATTGATCTGTGTGATCTCTGATCCAACAGTTGATATTCATTTCAGGTGGCTTATGCGCACGAAGATTACCTGCCCGAAAATGCGGTTTTCTCTCTCCAGCACCAAGCCACGTGTCGCCCAGTGTATGGGATCGGGCGGAGCCCATCCAATACCACTTATCGCCTAAGACCCACCTGAAATCCCGCTCATTACGGATCTCAAATAATACAAAGTTTCATGTATAAACCTTTCGGGTCTGTTTTATCGCTCCGGACGCATTTCTTTTGTATTTCATTTTCTTAACAAAAATGTGAAAATACATAGAAAAACCCTTTTTACTGGAACTCAATATATATACATATATATATATATATATATATATATAAATAATATATATATACATATACATACATTATATATAAAATACTACATATTAAATATATGTATATGTATATATATATATATTAATATAAATAAATATATATATACTATATATATTATATATAAATATATATAATATATGTATATCTATACATATACATATATTTGTATATATACAAATATATACTATATATATAATATATACATACATACATATATAACATATACATATACATAATTATTACACACACACACACACCACATATATATATATAATATTTGCATCCAAAACTATTTTGGGTCTGGCTTCAGTCGCATATCGCATCACATAGGCGAATTGGCCAAAACCCAAATACATGGCAAATACATTAAAATCCGAAGTTCCCGCACTTCAAATTTTATGCAATCGAGTCCATAATCCCTATCGGGTCCGGGTCCTAATCGCAATTGCAACAGCCCAGGGGTCTGCCCTTTGGGTATATTGGTCTCTCCGATCGCCGATATCACACCTCGCGTATCGCATCGGCAAGGGTCTATGCCTTCTGATCGGTCGATCTTTCTGATCACCGATATCACAATCGCATTATCGCATGTCACCTTGTCTAGGGTCCTGATATCGGGCGAAGGCCTACCTCCGATCCAATATATTGGAGATTTCTTATCGGGGGTCCTTCTACCTTTGCATTAATTCCTTCCCTTTGGCCTTTTGCGATGTGATTTCCTTAAGGAGCCTTTTAGGCAATTTTTAGAAGAAATGCCTCCTTTTCCAAAGGACAAAGGCAATCTTCTTTCTGCGATAACTTCTTCATCCAAAGTCCATTTTATCTCATTTAAGTTGCAGTAGATTCAGAATGAAAATATCTATGCAATGGGACTATTTCCAAGAGTATTCTTAGACTTTCATTTTCCTCTGTGAGGAATGCTTTAGACTTAGAAGTCTATCCAAGGTCCATTTTGGATCACACCTTCCCACTAAGAAAACTTTTGGTCTCCAAAAGACTGACATACTAATTTGAACAGTAAATGAGAATAACAACACCCTCTTTCTTCAGCCTCCCTACACTTGCCTCTGCATAGTGCCTTTGAACCAAAGCCTTTAACCACTCTCCTTCCTGGATGTGTTGGTCCTCTTGGGAAGAACTGTCTTCCTCCTTGACTTCATGCAGAACTCCTGCTGAGATTGTCACAGAAGGTAGTTTGAACTTCTCTATCTTGATCATTGATCCAAGGTGGGTCAAACAAATGTGAAGTTCATCTGCTTCACAAAATTCTCATTTACAAGCTGTCAACAACAACTGCTAACAACAACAGAAATGTAGACAACAACTGGATGGTATAAAATCCTGCTTCAATAAAAGAAACAGATCTCACATCTTGTGAACACTTCCATGTCTTACATATTCATACAAATGATGGACTAGATAACAAGCCCACAAAGCATGCCTTTAGAACAAATGACCCTTCAAGTCAAGCATGTAGAAAAGGAACATTAGGACCCTTTTTCAAAAGATGAAACACTTCATCATTATCTCCATCTTGGAGACCAAGTTAACTTCTCCCAAGTCAACATTGCATCACATGCATGTCAAAGCAATCAACCCTTCAAGTTAATTACACATACATGTTCAAATACAAGGAAATCATTAACATCCCTATGTTCATGCATCTCAAGCTTATGCATGCATTTCATCATTCAACTTTTGCTTAAGCACACTGTACTTTCGAAGCTGAAATGAAATATAATGTTGCATCAATAAAGTGAGCCTCCTACTCAACTTTTCCATTCACTTTCCACGTAAAATCCTACAACTTGCATTCCATTAACAAAGAAATGCAAATAGATGCATCAATAGACATGCAATCTTAATTGTATAAGAACTCTAACCATTTCCTACCAATCCCTTTTGAAGGTGTTACCTTTGTCTGCACATCATCATCAATATGTGAATCATCCTAAAACACATCATCCATGGAAACTTCCTTTCCATCTCTGCCATCTTCTCTTTCCACCTTCTTCAGCTTTTGTGGAAGCATTGTTGGATTCAGAGTCCAACACCTTTAAGCAAGATGCGCTTGCTTATGGTAGTAAGTGCAACACATGTGCATCCTCTTGACAGCATGATTTGCCTTGTCCAATGAACCTTTGGCTTCTTGCTTATTTTCCTTCAAAAGTTTCCTGTATGTGGTCATTCTCTTCCAACATCTAGAAACATGATGGTTATCCAAACCACAAAAGGAACATGCAATTATTTTCCCATATCTATGTGGAAATTTATCATGCTTTGCAAAATAAAAAGGAAGATGATTAGAACCAGATTTATACCTTTCTCTTTCACCTTTATTGCCTTCATGAGGAGATGAATCAAATGAAGCAGTGGCTCCCTTTGTAACACCGTCAATCTCTTCAAGGATGTTGGAGCTTCCACAACTCTCTCGTTCAAGTGTGTGCTATTGAACACTTGCATCCTGCAAATGATGTTTCAAGCTATTGCATTCCTCCTAAACACAATCTTCATGCTCTTGAGGTAGAAGACCTGCAATGAAACTCCTTCTTGGAGTTGTTTCAATGGCCTTCATGGAATCTTTGGAAATTTCTCCATAAGACTGCGCATAGCCAAGACCCAAATACTTAGGCCTTTCCTCGACCATTATTGGCTCAACAATACCTTGTGTATGCTTACCCAAGCCTTTTCCTTCATAGCCCATCTTGGACATTAGCTTGGAACCTATGCCTTTAAGAGAACCAATATAAGCATTCGTAGAAGAATTTGAAGACAAACTGGAATGGTTTACCTCTTCTTCAAGCTAATACTTGACCAAGGCTTCTTTGGCAACAAAGAGCTGTGAATCTAACTCATGCATCGTTTTCAGGTTCATATTTGCAATATGAAGTTGCTTCTCCATTTCCTACAATTTTTTAGAAAGCATCTGCTTCTCTTCCTCCACAGAATTCAACTGCTCTCTAAGTATGTTGCTCTTCCTTCCATCCTCATACATTTCTCTCACCTTGTCCATCATGATGAACAAGTCTTGCCTCATGTCTCCATCAAAGAATCATGTGATGAAGGAGTAACTTAAGGACTCACTTGTAGAAGTTGTCATTATACCAATGGACAAAAGAACTTCAAACAACATTAACAAAGAGCTTATCTAAGCAACCTTTTGTAACAAACCTCTTGTGCTTTAAGGATTGCCTTGAGGTCCTTTTGGATAGAAGAATGCCTTTAGCCCTTCTTCCTTCTTGTCCTTCTTGGACTGAGCTATCAATAACTTTCCCTTCACCTCTGCAAACTCAAACAATAGTCAATCTACACACAAGCATACAATCAATCAGACAATCAATCCTTGACTGCCCAAACACATTTCAAACAAGCAATCTTTGCTCTGTCAATTAAGCATTCTGAGCTAACATCACTTGCTCTGGTATAACTAGCTTTGATATCACCTTCTTGAAGGTGGGGTTAACAAACTTGGCTCTGATAGCACCTGGTCTGAAAATGTGGCACTAAAGGCTTCTTGTGAGATTACAAGAACCTCTCCCACTTCCAAAGCTTAAATATTCCCAAGATATTATGATTAACTAATTGCGGAATTAAATATGCTTGAATATAGGTGTATGCTTATGTTTGTTTTAAAACTATTTATGTGCCTTAAGTTTATTTGCTTGAGCTGATATAAAACATATAATAGCAAATAAAGCAGCAATGCAATGCAGCAATAATCAAACACACATAACAACAAATATAATATGGAGTTCACCCAAAACTCTTGGACTACGTCCCCTTGAGCTTTAGTCAACTTGACTAGGCTCTCTAGGATTATGGAAAAGTCCTTTTACAAGCTCCATTCTCAACTCCACTATATTACACAGAAACAATGGGCTTAGAACACCATCTCATCCCTAGCTCTAAAGCCCTCAGGCTTTCTGGCTCTGGCTCTCGGCTTTGGCTCTAGCTTTGGATCTGGATCTGGTTCTTACCTCTCGCTCTTGGCTCTGGCTCATGGCTCTGGCTCTGGCTCTTGCTATGTCTCTTGGCTCTCAGCTCTAGCTTCTCGTGAGCTTTCAGCAATCCGCTTGACCTCCAAGCCACTAACTCGACCACTTTCAGCTCTCTGGTTTTTCCACTTGACCTCCACGCGACTCCAAGACTCCCTCAGATGCTCTATCTTCAGCTTTTTTATCTGCCTCAACAACTTTCTACTCGTTCTTTGACATTGAGTGGCTTTTAATCTTATCGATGCTTGTCTGTTCGTTTCCCCTTTCGGGCTCTCTGACTCCTGACCTATGTCCTTTGAAATCCCCTCTGAGCGTTAAACAATCATTGTGGAACACCATGGTGTTTTTAGATAGAAAGGGACCACTGGTGCGGTTGAAATCCCTGTGAACACGTTTCCCCGTTTACACAGAGAAATACACTAAAAACATGCAAAAACTCTTTCTATCAGACTTCAAAAATCATTGAATCTGCCCTATAATCATATCGGGTCCGCCTTTGGTTGCTGTCACACGCCCACTGTTGATCTGTGTGATCTCTGATCCAACGTTGATATTCATTTTGGGTGGCTTATGCGCACAAAGATTACCCACCCGAAAAGGCAGTTTTCTCTCTCCGGCACCAAGCCATGTGTCGGCTAGTATATGGGATTTGGTGGAGCCCGTCCAATACCACTTACCGCTTGAGGCCCGCCTGAAACCCTGCTCATTATGGAACTCAAATAATACAAAGCTGCATGTATAAAACTTTTGGGTCCGTTTTATCACTTCGGGCACATTTCCTTTGTATTTCGTTCTCTTAACGAAAATGCGAAAATACATAGAAAAACCCTTTTTAACAAAAGTCGATATATATATATATATATATATATATATATATATATATTCACATCCATAAACCCTTTCGGGTCTGGCTTTAGTCGCATAACGCATTGCATAGGCGGATTGGCCAAAACCCAAATACATGGGAAATACATTGAAATTCCTAAGTTTCCGGACTTCAAATTTTATGCAATCAGGTCCATAATCCCTATCGGGTCCGGGTCCTGATTTCTAATCACAATCGCAATGGCCCGGGGGTCTGCCCTTTGGGTATGCTGACCGCCGATCTACCGATCGCCCCGATCGCCGATATCGCACCTCGCATATTGCATATCTCATCGGCAGGGGTCTATGCCTTCTGCCCCTCCAATCGTCGATCACTCTGATCGTCAATATCGCATTATAGCATTATCGCATGTCGCCTTGTCTAGGGTCCCAATACCGAGTGAAGGCATACCTCCGATCTGATATATCGAAGATCACTGATTGGGGGTCCTTCCACCTTTGCGTTAAGTCCTTCCCTTTGGCCTTTTGCGATGTGATTTCCTTAAGGAGCCTTTTAGGCCATTTTTAGAAGAAATACCTCCTTTTCCAAAGGACAAAGGCAATCTTCTTTCTACGATAACTTCTTCATCCAAAGTCCATTTTAGCCCATTCAAGTTGCAGTAGATTTAGAATGAGAAGATCTATGCAATGGGACTATTTCCAAGAGTATCCTTGGACTTTCATTTTCCTCTGTGAGGAACACTTTAGACTTAGAAGTCTATCCAGGGTCCATTTTGGATCACTAGTAGTTAATCAATATTCCATTGTTCATTTGCTATCAGCATAATGTATTTCACACTTTATGAGACCTTGCTTTCTTTGTTCCTTCAACGCTGCAGATTTCTAATTCAAATTTTGAGATTGTTCCAATCTTATATTCACCACTAATTTAAAGCTCAATAGCTCTGATTAGTAGCTAATATCATTTTTAATCATTATTTTAATATTCCATTATCACTTCACTGGGATCTAATATATTTGGAAGCAGAATAATCTACACATGGATCTCTTGTTGATTTCATTCCAAGGTTGGTTCCAAACTCTTCTTTTATATATATATATATATATATATATTATATATATATATATATATATATATATATATATATATATATATATATATATCAATTTTTTTTTTTTTTGAATCTCAGAGTACCCACAGTAATGATCTTTTTCTATTATTTCCACTCATTTTCTTGCATAGACTGTCATTGATTCCATTATATATTTCTCTAACGGTGAATATTTCTTCCAACTCCCTAAATGAAGGAGATCACTCATTTCAACTGCCTAGTTTCTTGGTAACAAATCTCATTTTCTAAGAATTTTATCAGTTGTTCTAATAATTACATTCAACATCCTTGGTATTTTAATTCTCAACCTGAAAGGTGTACTATTGAAAATACACATACTATCAACATTTGTTTTCCTGATAATTATATTTCAGTTGTATCACTATAACCACTAACTATGCTTAAGAAGCTTCTTTTCCTGTCTATGACCTATCTTGGAACATTGTATTGTATGCTCCTCTCTTACTTAATCAACTTGTTTAGCAAAATATAGATTATTCTCAATTCCCAGCTTATATTCTTAATCTATCATACTACGAGAACTGCTAGTAGATTCTAAGTGTTACCAAAAATCATATAACATTGACTATATAAGATTGCTATTTCCCATTGCCACTTATTAATGGCTCACACATATGGTAGATTTATTATGCATTCCCAACATATTCCAGCGTTCATTTCTCTTGCAGAAATGTTTCCAACACACTTATCTTGTTAAGGTACATACTTTCTGTAGCACATTTCATGGATTTGAGTGGCTTTGTTCACTCTTTAGCATTGGGTGCCTTATATTTCCTGACTTTTCGGCCTTACTCGAGATTGTAGGTATTAATAATTTTAGTATAGAACCTACACTTTTGGCCAATTTACATCCAAAATCCAGCAATTTTATAGTTATATATAGTTATATCAACAGTGACACACCCATCCTTAGTCTTAGTACTCAACAATAATGTTCTAATCACCCTGTTCCCATAGAGATTAGCTCATATCATCCCATTAGACACATCCTCAATCAGTTGGAAAGAATAATTATTATTAAGTTTTAGATATGAGACAAGAAGTTGTAATTCTACCGTTTGGCATATGTATGAATCAACTCCCTCTCGGGTCTAGCATGTATTTCCCTTGTGATCGAAATCAAGTTCATATATTTTAGAATTTAGCTCTATGATCTTCACAAAAGATTCCATCTATAGGTTTTTATTTTAAAAAAATTGGAGCTAAACTCAATTTATTTCATATACCATTTCTTAAAACTTAGTTGCCTTGTTCTTATACCATTTATAGTCAAATGGGCAGTGACAAAATCAATGCTTTATGCAAATTTTGACTAATACTTTGCACCAGTTTTACTAGATGTAACCATGCTATCATAAGGTTAATACAAGTGATTCTTCTTAGAGGAAAAAAAAAAACGGTTTGTAGATCAATCTGATCTTTTAGCCATAACACCTACTTAATTACTAACAAATTGCATTTTCAATTTCACTCTTCTTATAAACTCTAAAGTCTGTAATAGAGAGCAATAATTTGGAAAGTTTCATATCTAACTCTATAGATGGCTCAACAATATAATAGAAATTATATCTTCATGAATATACAAATTCCTTAGAGGTTATATAAATAACATTATATGACGAACATAGGGGTTCCTCCACCTACCAATTAAAGGGAAGATAACACGGAAAAGAGGTTTATATCTTTCTGCAAAATAGTCATTCTGACTCCAATTTAAACAATCAAATCCAAATCTTCAAAATGACTTATGTGCTTCTTTAGAAGTTATCTCATGATGAAGCACTTCCCCTACATTTATGATTCTTTGATAAAAATTGACACTCTTTTACTTTGGTTGTCATATCATAATCTAAGTGACATGTTTAATTCCCACATCACAATCTAAAGATTAATGAACACTCTTGTTCAAGCCTTTTGTTAATTTAACAATACTTTTTCTAGAAAGGACCAGTGCTATGCAAATCTATATTCTCTCTGAGGTGTTAATGAAAATTCTTTAAGTCCAAGCACGAGCCTCATTGCTTTTCACTACCCTTAAGCATGTTGATTACTTTTGTATGAATATTCAGAGTTAATATTATGCTTGCGTGTATTTTTATCCAATGAATCTTCAAACATACCCACTTACTCCATTATCTATTTAGCATTTTATTCATGTGGATATGCTCTTAACTCCATCAACATTAGTATGCTTGCTTGTTCAAGCATTGTTTTTCACACCTCCTTGATTTCTTCTCCCTTTCTGCTTCCAATCATTGCTCATGAAAAACTACAGTAAAAGGTCTTCTTAAACGTTGGTGTGTACTTGCTTATGTTGTGTGTACTTTCTTATGTTGGGTGTACTTTTCCACCAATAGGTTGATTATAATGACGGTTTAATGTAATACTCTTCATTCTTATTGCTATGTACTAATCTAGGCCTAATTGTCTAAAGGGTCCCTGAAATGTGCCTCTGAAGGCTACCGTCAAACAAGTGACTAAAAAATATTTCGACAATTGTACTTCACCATTTTGAGGCTTACCATAATTCCCATTAGGCCCAAGGGTTGAGCCTAAGCTCTGATACCACTTGTCACATGTCTCGGTACTAAAAAAAATGTTTTTCCTTTATATACTTACGATGGTATCAAGAAGAGATTACATCTTCAACCAACTTCAATTATTCTTTTTCATATATCTTTATCAAAAATTAGATACACAAACTGCTTAACTATGCCCAACACTAAATATTGATATTAAGTTATATACTAGCTATATTAATCTCTAACTCTTATAATTTACACCCATATCACTTTCGTAAACTATGTATTCACCTTTCTAGTATTTACTCATGATTATTCACATTTTTAAGACCAATTTCCATTAGCTACTCCACCATTCTTAAGGTTACTTATAGATATTGGTTAGAGGTGCTAATACCATCCCACTACTATGCGACCAAGGGTATGGGTATTTCCTTAGGTGCCTACTTAGCATTACACATTATTTAATGTATGAACATTGTGTTGTGTTAAGGTATAAACCATGGTGAATTTACCACCATCCTTTGGTTAACACATGACTTGTATCGTGCATTACCATTTCTGGTTTTCACTCCATATACCTAGAAAAGATACACCGAGAAATGTCGAAGTCCTTGACTTTCCACCTTAATGGAAGTATACCACATTTCTAGCTTACGTGTGACCATATATAAACTACCTAACTTTTCCTTAAGGTTTCCAATACATTGGTACTTATGTATTAATGCCTATGATTTTAACCTATAAGTTTAAGAGGCCATGGTATAGCCTATGGCTATCTACCTTTAGCAGTTATCCCTTCCCTTGGTGTATTACTACCACGCATCTTCAAATAAATGTAAATTCACCTTGTAATAAAGTTTTAAGTGATTACTGTAATTATCTATGATCTTGTCCCTTACCTATAAACTTCATGGCTTCGGGATTCTAATTTCATCCCACGTTGAAGTACAGGTTTCTTTGCATATGTCGTTAGGACAGAGTGCTAATAGTCCTGCGGCTGATCATCTCCAATCGCCTTCCTCTAGCTCCTTTAAACCACGTGCTTGTCACATGGGTGCAGGGTTCGGGATATGTGAACGGCATGGATTTATCCAAAGGATCTAACACTGTCGGTTGCCTCCTCTCAAACCCTAACCTACCCAAAACTCACAATCTCTTGATCAGTTGCGTATTGTGAGTTCTTGAGCAAGAGCAGGTGAGGGTTCCGTGTCTCACCGCCACCTTGTCCATTTACATAGGTGACAAAATTCTCACTCTGCATTGTTTAGTGGCTATTCACACCAGTTACTTCCTCGTTGGTTGGAATCCTTTGTTCATAAAGGATATCAGTTATGTGTAACGCGAAGGATAACAACCCCTCAGTGTTCAAGCTTCCAGAAATTTAATTTAATAATTTGGGCTTTCTTGTAGGTTTGGAAGGTGCGTACAGAACCGGGGTCTACTACCCACTCGAGATCTCCTAACGAAGTCATGCTTAACCATGCACTCGGCAAATCAGATAACTGTGTGGAATATTTTCTTAAGGTTCTATAGTTGGGGTTTTCAAGCTTGTGTTGATTCCCAAGTTTTCTCTAGCTAGGAGGCGCTTGATTTCCAGTTTTGTGGAATACTTCCCCTGCATAGTTTCATGAGGTTTGCTATTATTTTATGGGTTCTTTCTAAAAGTACTGACTCTGGTTGAACGTTGTCCTTTCGAGGCACAAGATTGTCGTATTGAGGAGTCTAAGGTAATGTGTAGTTTCTTGGCGTCGTGGCTACCCCCATGTGACCGAGATGCATTTGCCACTTACTTTTTATCTACGTTTTGTTCAGGGAAAGGTTTACACTTATCCTTCTTCTGACTCCAGGCTTCCACATTTCATGTAATCACATGAACTCTAGTTGGTGGAGAAGGTCATGGCCTAATACCTTCACTTAATCATTTCAGAATGTATTTCCACTTGAAATTCTGGCCTAATTCGAATGAAGCACCTTTCGACCTTGTGCAGGCCATGGTACTAGTTCCAAGATGGTTTAGTTTAACGCACCCGTTGCTACGACTATTTCCCCGACTAGGTAAGTTTTTCTATAATTCTGGCTCGTGTCTAATTGCTCTGTATTAAGCTCCATTTCTACGTAGATTGTCAGGTGGGAGAGATTTTCTCTAATTTCTAGTATTGTTGCAGCCTCTGGAAACCCTGGTTCGGTCTTGGCTATTCCAGCCACGAAGCTTCTGCAGGTGAACGATTATCCAAGTACTTACCAGATTATTCTCCTTTAGTTTTAGAGGTTGACTAACAATCCCTTGATTGCCTTGTGTTGATTATTGTCTTTAATTCTCCATGCACAGATGATCGAATCCAAACGTTATTCAGGTATTTCATTCAACTTGTACCAATGTCAAATTATCTTGTTGTTTAACTTCAAAATTACTTAAAGAATTTCTTGATTTGAGTAGTTTGTTTTCGAATTTCCCCGCAAGTATATTCATGCCCCTCGTTGTTTTACCCTCACAAGTCCATTCGTGTTTACAAAATTGAATGGGCCTTCTTCCTTCAAGGTGGGTAAACCTGATGCTTCTTCCGAAGGAGATTCCCTATGCTTGCCGGGTATAGAACCGTTGTGGAATTTGAATTTGTTAAAGTCTGGAGTTTCTCTCTTTGCATGTTTTACTAGTTTCACCTTTGATGTAATTAATTGTAACATAAAGACATGGTAATGTTACGACCCTTGATTTTTTCTTAGGTTTTATTATCTATGGTGGGCTTAATGCGCAATGTCAGCGAACTGTAAAAGGTTAATTATCTTTTGATGTGGACGATGAACGGTCTCCATTTCCCCTATTTTCCAAGCATATACTCAGCTTCAGAAATCAATAGTAGTCTTATTGAATTTAGATATGTTGATGTGAAAATATTCTGTTCTCGTGTGCGTGTAGTGTGTTCGTTAATTATCCCAATGCTAAAATCCTTTATCATGACAACTTAATGGCTTCTGGTGCATATATTTGTTTGGCTACCTGTTAGCAATTTAATGTTTTCATTGCAGTGATAGGCTTATATTTAATGATCTAGAATCTTTTATTACCATTTTTCTTTATCTCTGGTGTAGTGTTTAAAGGAGCTCTTCCTACCATTTTAATATTCCTAGAGTAACCACAATAAGGTAGGGTTTATGCTGCACGGTGGATAATCTGTCCTTTCAACCATTTTCTTTTATATAATGCTTATTTCTCCTGACCGATTGGTTTTCCTTCCAAATTAGGCTACATCCCTTTCTCAATTCTCTTTCCTTCCAAATTAGGCTACATCCCTTTTCTCAATTCTTATTTAGCTTCAAGCTTGGTTGCACTGCTACTAACGAATCTCGTTTATGAATTATATGAACATACATATACTTTATGAACATTTGTAGTGAACTTTATCTCTAGTAAGGTCTTGATATGCCTACTAGTTGAACTGTTTAATACTACCTTATAATTCTTAATTCCCTCGGCACATGATCCCTTACACGATAGTTAAATGAATCCTCCTTAATTAATTTTACTCTTAGACTTAAGATCACCCTATAGTAGCTCTGCTCTTATAAGATTTATGATAGGAACCATTTATCCCATACTATAAAATTTCATGGATATACAAACTCCAATTTGGTTGATTATATCATAACCTCCCGATTTTCCTCCAACTAAAAGTCCCAACACTAACTGCCTCCCTACGGCAGCCACTACTTTCTGCTTGCACATTAAACAAGACAACATTCTAATATATACAATTTTGTTGTTACTCCCCACAATGAATATACTTAATACACCATACAAAATTAATTTAACCTATAACATTAATTAATTCAGTACAACGCATCAAATGCATAACAAATTTAACCTATAATATTAATTAATTCAGTACAAAGCATCAAATGTATAACAAGTTTGAATAAAATCACAAAACACATCATAAGATTGGGTAAAAACATCAATGGAGTACTTAGAATGGAAGTTCACACCTGCTCACCACCCACCCTAGAAATATTTTCGTCAATCCACCCCCAAGCTGAGAACTCCTTGCTAGGAATCAACTACCCTAATGATTCCCTTCTCAAGTACTAAATACTTGTCTTTCATGATAAGGTTTCCCTTTAGTAGTGTCCCACTTTCGTGGATATCCTTATCCACTTGCCTAGGATTTTCCCATAAAAACTTGCCTTTCTCTCTCGCAATGCTTTAATGTTTTCCCCGAGCTTAGCATCTATCTCCAACTAAACAACTTAATGGATTTTTCTCTCCCATCCATCAAGTTTATCTAGAATATTATCTAGAATTATTATCATGAATAATTTTCCAACCCCATTTACCTATGATGTTATATTCTTTTTTTTTGCAAGAATCATGTTTCTTGATGTCTCATTCCCAAGTACATACACTCTATTTATTTATTTATTAACAATTATTCATTTACATCATCGATCCAATCTTTTTCATGGCTTTTCCACCAATCTAAACCAAACAAGATTACAGTAATAGACGGGATATTACAGTACTCTAAAGCTTAAAATGTTAGATAATTAAATAAATGGTTAAGCTTGATTCATGATCAAGCTTGGTATTAACCTTAAGCTTGATTAATGGAAAATCTTGGTTAGTATTTAATTAACCTTAAAATATTGGTTTCAAATTATTAAGTTATATTTGAATATGCTTATTAATAATAAATTGATTAGATTCTTGGATTCACTATATGATTTAATATTATTATTTTTTTATTATTTCATTATTTAATTTATTCATTATTATTTTATTTAATTTATTATTATTCTATTATTATTTTTATTTCATTATTACAAGTTGTCTCCTCAAATTTATTGCAGGATTAAATATTATTGTTTATTCTTTAAATTATTAATTCATTTCCCTCAATTTGACATGATGTCTCCTCAAAGTCATTTCACGATAAGACATCCAGGGGGATTCAAATTCATTATTTTCAAATTGATGGGGTGGGGATTCATGACCTTAATGGAAGGTAGTTGATGTTGGTGAGTGGGGGAGACATCACATGAAGGAGAATGGGAGGAAAAGGTGTGCGGGTCTTTTGTTTTTTTGGGGGTTTTGGAGTTTGAAGGGGAGGCTAGTTGAGAGAATGAAATGAAGGAAGGAGAACTCAACATATTGGCTTTGGTTGTGGTTAGAGAGTATTGTACCCATTTTTTTGGACATATTATGGTTGTTGTTGGACTTCAGATCAAAAGGATAGGGAACCTATGGAGGTTTACTATGCTAGGAAGTTAAATAAACATTCCTAGTTGGCAGGGTGGCAAATTCAGTCAGGCGGCCCTAGTAGGAGCACCAGAACCGAGCCACAGTATCATAACTAGGGGTGTATTTTTGTTGTGATCGAGTTCATGTAAATGGTTGTAAATCAAATTTTATATTTAATAGATCATGCATTATATATATGTTATTGTTGGATTGTAGATAAATCATTCTATTTTTGTAAATTTTGGGGTTAAATTAGTTTTGTTAGAAGACCCCCGAGTTGGGTCTTCACAAAAGGGTTTACGAAACATTATTATAATTTTTTTTTTTTTTTTTTGGTTAATTTAAAAAGGCTTACTTGAAGGGAGGAGAAGGATATAATAATACCCTAAAATTACTTCTACTTGGTTGAGAGCTCGCCTTCTTCAAATGTAAGGAAACAAGTTAAGACTCAAAGGCATCTAGCAAGAGTGAAACCTTGGCCCTTTATATACCACTATTAGGTAATTCCAAGTGGCATGGTTTTCCTAGAATAAAGTGATGAGTCATGCTATATTCATAGAAAACAGCTAGTGATGGTTATCCTCACTGCGAGTCTAACAACTAAGCTATGATAGGTTTTCCCACTATTTAAAAAAAAGTAAGGAAAAGGATTTAATAGAAGATATTTTTGGAAATTTATGAAAGTAATGATAAATCACTTTTTATTATAGTAAATAATTATAGGGAAAACATATTTAAACACTCTCTCTCGGACAAAATGTTATTAAAAAAAGTTATATATATTTCCAAGTGGAATTATTAAAAGTTTTATAAGAGTTGGAAATGAGAGAAAAGTGAAGGAAAAAAAGTTGCAATTTACACTTAAATTAAAAAGAGGATCTTAAGTCACAATTGGAACTATAAAAGAAATATAAAGAAAGCTTTATGGGTTAGCTCAATTGGTCAAATCCTTGTCATCTAAGCACCTTTGCTATTAAGAAGTCATGAGTTTGATTCTCTCGACATTCTCAGGGTTAGGCTTTATGGTTGAGTTGACAGGGAGTGATCCCTTTGGGTGGATATGCTTGGTACAAATATTTCCTAGACGTAGTATTCACTAATCTCTAGGGTCCTTAAACCATACAGAAAATGAAAAAAAAATGGAAGTATAAAGAAGGGATACAAAGGCATCCCTTTGGGTGGATATGCTTGGTACAAATATTTCCTAGACGTAGTATTCACTAATCTCTAGGGTCCTTAAACCATACAGAAAATGAAAAAAAAATGGAAGTATAAAGAAGGGATACAAAGGCTTCATAATCAAGGTTTTATTTATCACAAATTATTGAAAAATTAAATAACCTCGTGATAAAGAAAACAAAAGGTTTCCTAAAAACGTAAAAATATGTGTTTATGTATTACTTAGACTTAGATGGACACTTTAAGGAAAATATATCACATTTGTATTTATCCTATTGAGCATAACAATTATGTTAGTATCGAATGTGCTAACCAATATTTTTATTTTGAGGTCAAATATAACTGAAAATATAGACTCATGGATGGGGGAGAAAGTGTAGGTGGGGGGTGGGGAAATCTAAAGCCCCAAAGGAATAATTATTGGACAATATGCATGGCAACTAGGAGTTCTCATTAGCAATTTAGTTGAGGCATGTGCACTTATGCAAGGTATAGTCTTATCATTCTCATAATACCCTAGGTGCCACGATTATATTTGACTCATATGTTATCCTAATACACATGAAAACATGATCCAAGGCTAAAGATTTCATATTGGAAGTTATGTTTAGAAGAATCAGAAATTTGGTGGGAAGAAAGAATTGTGTGATTGAGTGGTTCCATATTTAGTGTCAAAACCATTAGTTGGTGGATTATTAAGCTAGCTTAGCAACTCAATTTGGACAAAAGGTTTGTTATTAATCAATGGGAAATTTTCCACTCATCCAATTCCATAAGTCTCAAACTCAAACAGGTGTATCGTCGATGTGGATGAAGGAAAGTACAATGTTGAGTATAAGCTCGTGCAAGGTTGAAAAACCTAGTGGTCTATAGACACTTCTTGATATCATGGTTATTTGCTTTGCCACCCAAGGATATAATTCCCTCAATCTCGTCACATGTTGTAATGGTGGGATATATAATTGGGACATGATGATAATGCAAAATGAGAAATCGAGATTATGTCTCTCAATTGTTCACTTAAGGAATCATAATAGTTCTATTTTCACTAAGGGATTTTCTCTATATCAAAGGGCTTAGTTCAATCTTGTTGTATCAAATAGAGATGGGATCATCATTGATTTCCGAGAATACAAGCTACTCGTAGCTCCTTGCAACAACACAATACTAACATCAAGTGGTTGCATGATGACTTGGATTTAATGGAAGAGAGGTTAATAGTGATGGAGCTTAATTCTAGTTCTAGAAGAGATGTCCTACTAAGTGCCCTCCTCTTTTTAAAAGCAATCTTTGGACACCTTGGAGAAAGCAGTTCTCAAATTGATCAATGCAGGCCAGTAAACAACCAGGACTTCTATGCATCCTCCCAACATTTAGCTCTCATGTCCCATTGAAGAAGGTTTTTCCTTATGTGCTATGAATGGTCAAACTATAATTGGAAAAGGTTTCTCTTCTTTTAGAAAACAATTCTTTATTCATGCATTTTTTTAATTCAAAGACTTTAACTTATGTAATGGTGGAATTTCGTAAACCTAGAAAAATTAGTTATCTTGTCCAAGAAGTCAGAATTGTAAGTCATTTTCACTCCTTGGTTATAAAAGGATATGCATCTATGTAAACTTTCTTTGTGAATTAGCCGCAAAAATTTTATATACATAATATTTACTAGATTTTGTAAAAACAACATATATACATACATGCATACATATAAAAAGAGAGGGGGAGAGAGAAATAGAGTATACAACTAAACATTAGGGATTATACCTTTATATCACAATCCACTATTAGATATTTATGGAGCATTTATGGTGACATACTTTTGGGTTCACCTTGGATGGAAAAATTAGGGTTCTTCATCGTAAACATGAATAAGAAAAATTTGACATTCTCCTACAAGAATAAGAAGCTAACACTATAGGATTTTTTTTTAGGATGTTATTTAAAAATTAGATTCAGTAACATCATGAGATCTTACTGATATCTCAAAAGTAATCCATCAAAGTAATAAAAAAGCACTACAAAAGATGCAAAATGAATATGACAAGGTAATTGTAGGGAAAACGAAGGAAAAAATAAATTATCACCTCAAGAATCATAGTCAAAATTTAATCGCATAAATTAAGAAGGTAAAAGCTGAAAAGAAGTCATTGGAAAACAAAATGGAAGAACTCATCAAGAATAATGCATCAAAATCTTCAAATGTAAAAGTCTAAGTGGTGGAAAAAGAAATAAATACATATCCAATCAACATCAAAACTAAAGATGTTAATTCCATTGAAGTAAAAACATATTTAGATGTTGGCATACGAGTGATGAAAATTCCAAGTGAATATCTAATGACCAACCAAACAACATCAATGAAGAAAATCACATACTGAAAGTTAATCAAGAAAAAGTTATAATCATGACAAGTTCAAATCATGTTATAAGAACTCTTTATCAACATCGAAATCATAAAACTACATATCTTAACAGGGTAGTGTGTCACTATCGCTCGAGACACAAAAAAAAAAAAAAAAAAAAAAAAAAAAAAAAAAAAAAAAAAAAAAAAAAAAAAAAAAAAAAAAAAACAAAACAAACAAACAAACAAACAAAACAAAACAAACAAACAAACAAACAAACAAAAAAACAAAAAAAAAACAAAAACAAAAACAAAAACAAAACAAAAACAAAAACAAAAACAAAACAAAACAAAAAACTAATTTGTCTTTTTAAAATTATTGATGCTAGTGCAATTGAGTCTCATGATAACAATTCATCGTGAAAGTGTAACATTTCACAAAGGATTGAATTAGGATGGTTAGATCCTTTTACAATTTGACAATTTTCCTCAGAACTTGAAACTTCATATCATCTTGTTTCATCAACTATGACAACTCTTAAGAATGAATGATGTGAGGATATTACAAGCTAGTGAAAAATAAATCATGCTCTTTTATAAATAGCTTTTGAGGACAATGCATTTATAAAGGGAAAGGCAATATAATAAATATAAATATATCCAAATATAAATAATAATTAATAATTAGTAAATAGACACATCCTAATGAGCGGATAAGTCTCAACTAAAGGACATGACTCTTAATGAAAGGGTACTCCAAAGTAACTATTTATACAGCGCCCAAATTTTTAATCTAGTCATCTCATTTTCTTACACATTTATTCAATATATCATTTATTTTATCCTAAATGAATTTTTCTATATTCCAAGTATTTTTTATGTTATTGGTATGCCATTGATTTTCAAAAACTCTTATAAGAATCAATAATAATTCAAAATAAGTTAAAAAATGCTTGCAATAAGGATTAAGAGGACAATTTCTGCTTAAAGTGAAAGTAAATACAACCTAAAAAAAAACAAAATAAATATGATGTATATTAATCATTCACATTGAAACCCATTTATTAAACATATAATATATTCTTTTTTCCCAAAGCAAAAAAAGAGAGTGATTTGATGCATTTAAGAAATGATTGAGAAGTACATTTTGTATATACACACCCTATGGGTATTCATTTGTGAGAAAACGATTGTATGAGCTCATAAAGGAATCTCTTTTGACTAAATATGCAACCATTTGACCAAAACTTAAAAAAACATAAATATTGTTAATTACATCACAGATGGAGTAAAAAGTTGACCACCCAACAAGAAAAAAAGATTGAATAACTGAAACAAAACATAGAAAGAGATTTATAATATGGATCTTATAAATTTTATGCTCTTGTTGTCCCAAAAGATTTGTCCCTATATGGACTGTGATAAAACTCATAGGCCCTCCAATCGCGCTACTTTGTTATACCCCATAGTCCTCGTTCCATAAGACCCTCTTTTGAGAGGCAATCTATTGCCCTATTTCGCTCCTTGTAAATGTGAGAACATGAGAAAAAAGTGAAAGAGTCAATGAGCCGCATGGTTTCCTTCAGAATAGGCATGAGCGATATATTTCTGCATACTTTTTTTTTTATCTAGTTGATTATAAGCATAGAGTCCCCATAAACATGAATCTAAGAGCATCCCTTTTCAAGAGCCAACAACAATAGGTTTTTGCAAGCCAGGAGTTCAGCTTGGTTGTTAGTCCCTTGGCAAAGTCCTAATTTTACCTAAAAGGAATGAGCTTCAAAAAGAAAGAGGATGAAGCCTCCTTTGCTCTTTTGCCCATCATTATTTGAGGCTCCATAAAAATAAATCCACAACCCGAATTGATTAATAATTTATTTTGTGACCACTCTTGGGGGGTAAGGCCTTTTTCTTGTGGGAAATGACTTAAAATAGCCAAGATTTCAGGGACTACATGCTTAGTGACCGAAAGTTTGTCATGAAAAATGGCTTTATTTCTAGCCAACCAAACACCCCGACATATGATCAAGGGGAGATATTTGATTGCATTTTCAGTTTGAGAGTCATGCCTTCTAGGTTCCCTCCAATTCCTCTCATTCCCATGCACCTATGTGTCCCGAGGTAGTCCTACACACTTTCCTTACATGCTGATAGAATGGGCATGTCATGAAATTATGCATTACATTTTCATCATTATTTTTATGCAAGCAGCACCATTCCATCCCAATCATAAATCTTCTTTGTAGGACATCCCAATTGGGGACCTTCTTCTCAATTAGACACCACGTGTAGTTTTATTTAGCAGGTGTAATACCCTCTTCCCACACTTACCCAAGCTAATCAGTCTGTGGGTAAATATGTGACGTAGAGTTGCTATGATGCGATTCAACTCCCCAAGTATAGTTAAGGAAGTGGAATCGACAAACCAAAACCAAACTAGCCTTCCTTAGGAGCTACAGGACCCCTAGAGGCTAAAAAACCATTCCAAGTGCCCAACCCTTGAGTTAAATTTCATTTTAACTGAATTAAACCACCATTCACTCCGATGACAAGCCCTCCATGCAACTAAAACCCTCCATTCACTCCCACAACAAGACCTCCATGCGACTACATAATTTTTTAGCTAACTTTGTGCCAGTGACTGCGAGATTTAAGCAACTTTTTCAGGGCTAGGTCTCGGGCCTCTGCGCATAACTTAATGAAACTCTCATAAATGGTAAATAACAAGAAGACAATGCCTTTAATGCAAAACTTGAACAAGGACCTGACCTGACACATCCTAACCATGACAAGGATTTCCTCAAACACATTATGACCATCAAATCCACATAATAGAAAGTACATTTACTCGTGAAAAAAAGGGGAAAAAGATCTCTTATTAACATATGCAAAATCCAACCAAGTCAGGGACTTTCACGTACCACCCAACCATAGATTGGGCTGAACAAAATCCTTCTTTCAGTCAATCGCCTACATGCCATATTCTAAGCATGAATGTGGGGCTCACAACAAAACCAACTGTTGGGCTTCAAAATGTCATACAAATATCACTCATTACCATACATTTTTCACCTATGCTTCCATTATATCACTCATTATTCACTACCATGTCACTTCATTTTTCCTATTATTCACCATTAATGGGTCTCATTTATATCCTCCAAATATTATTTATTTTTAAGTATTTTTGAGAGAAATTCTTGATTAAATATTATAAAATAATATATTTTACTTTATATATGGAAAGTGGGTTGTTTTTGTGACATGTGTAGTTGCCAAGGAAGCTTCCAAGACACCTTTATGTGGCCTTGAAGGATCAAATTCGAATTTGAGAAGATAAACCTCATGGAGAAGATGATGATCTCATGGAGAAGATCAAGGACAAAAAGGGGTTATGTGTCTAGATGGTTGGGAGATGTATGGAACTAAAAGAGAGATTAGTGGATCATCATTATGAGTTTGTTATCCCATTCCATTGTATAAATAGGAGTACAATCTCCTTCATTTGTAATCTTAGAATCTTCATTTGTAATCTTAGAAAGTTGGTTTGTACATCATGATGGAGATTTTGAAATAAAGACTCATACTTTGATTTTTTTGCTTCTACATTTGAGTTCCCTTTGAAGTGGTATGCTTGTGGAGTTACGGAGGGCCCCCATGGCCTCACTTGCATGCTTATTTTAGGTATAATTTAATTTATGTTTTTATTTCATTTCAGCTTTTAAAGTTCTTGTTAGATATTCTAATTGTTGGAAGAAATCTTAAAATACATGTGTTCTTGTAAGGGAACCATAAGATCTCCGACAAATTAGGAATCTCTCTAGTTTGTTTGTTTTATTTCATTTCAACTTTTAAGTTCTTGTGAGATATTCTAATTGTTGGAAGAAATCTTAAAATCCATGTTCTTGTAAGGGAACCATAAGATCTCTCACAAATTTGAAATCTTTCTAGATCTATATATTTTAGATAGGAACTTCTAAGTTTACCTTCCCGAGTTGACATTAAATTAAACTCTAATTTGCATCCGCATTTTAGACCCAACACCAACCAGGGCTTCCCAGGTTTTACTATGTATTGTGCCATTATCGGTGAAGGGATTCCTAGGCCTAAAACCCTCATCTATACAACCAGGTTTTACCATGTATCCCTCCATATATAGGTCAAGGGATTCCTAGGCCTAAACAATAAACATACACTACCAGGATTTACTACAATCCCACCATATATCGATCAATGGATCACTAGGCCCTAAACAAGAATGTATGACTTTGGATCTCTCCACCTAAACCATGAGGAATTTTGCCATATCCACCCTCAATATATACCATGTATCCTACCATTCATTGGTCAAGGGATTTCTACGCCTTTGGGAATTTCCCTGAGACCACCCCACTCAGTTTCTAAACCATCTAGAAATCCAGCTCAACCAAGTAAAATAACTCCATCACGCCATGGCTATCTGGAAATGGAAAGGCAAGGCTAAAGCCATTGTCACACCTGGAAAATCCACTAATAGCAAGAGAACTAAAGACACACATACATGTACCATGCATGCCAAAACTAGCAAGGAAATCATACATGCAACTTGATACTAGCAAGTAATCCTACTATATCTGCCTTATCCAACTCTTCCTTGCTTGTTCTTTGCTTTCATTTTCTTTTCTTTGCTTTCATTTCTCCAATGCTAGAGTGATCCAAGAATGATCTAAGTATGCAAGAGTATGAGAGAGTAGAGAGAATATAGAGAGAGCTCCAAAAATGAACTGACAAAAGCTTAAACTATCCAAAGTTGTTAATTGATTCTTAGAAGCTTTTTTATCAATGAGGCCTCTATTTTCTTTAATTTCCATCATTTTTCCTTCATTTTCCTCCTCACATGCAACTTGTGACCTTTCACCTTCCTTTTCTCCTAATTTCCATTATTTTCATAAATAAAGTGTCAGTTAATGCCTCTTTCCTTTTCAAATCTTTTTCCATTGCCTTTGCCAATTTTCCCTTAGCCACAATAAACCAAATGAACACCCGCTAGGATGTTTTGCCCAACATTCAGCTTGGAATACGTGTTCCATGACCTTGGCCTTATTTTTTCATTTATTAATTTTATTGCATGAAATTTTAACCTCGGGTTGTTATAGACCCCTCCCCCTTAGGGGAACACTGTCCTTGGTATTCAATGACACTTACAACCAGCAAGACCATTGAAAAGCAAATTCATATTGCCCATGGAGCTTTATAACTGAGCTCGATGCAGTATTTACAATGAACAATCTATTGAAAAGCATCCAACATGATAACATAATAACATGACACTCATACTGCTTATTGGGGCTTTATAACACAGCTCATGGCGGTATTTACATCCATATACATGTATACATATACCAAAACTTATTTGCCTCAACTGCAAAACAAGGAAGGATACATAACATGCATTTCATCAACCATCTCCCATGTAGTTTCATCGGGTCCAAAGTCCTTCCACTGCACTTTAACTTTTTCGATGGCTCAGTTCAAAAGCATTAACATCTTTCTCTGCAAAATGCACTGAGGTTCCGACTGGAATTCTCTTTCTGGCTCCACTTGTAATATGGACCAATCAATAACATGACCAACATCCTTTACATATCTTTTAAACAATGAAACATGGGAAACATCATGGAATTTCATTGTCAGAGGCAATGCAAATCAATACACTAGTAGAAAATGATGAAATTAGTGACTAGGGGACTAAAAAAATTAGTCACCGCAATTATTTCAAGTGAATTACTACTAAATTTGAGCAATTTTAAATGAGTGAACTAAAAATGACTAACTTAAATGACTAATTTAGTATAGGGATAAAATATGCGACTAGATAATAAGTGACCAAATTAAAAGCGACCAACTTAAATGACTAATTTAGTCCATGACTAAAATAAATCACTGGATAATAAGTGATAAAATTAATAATGATTAACTTAAATGACTACTATAGTCCAAGAATAAAAATACGACCAAATAACAAGTACAAGAAGTATATGAATTACTCATTTATGTTAGTAATTTTTAATTATGTCACTTTGGAAATGGAAAATTGCAATTTTGATATTGAAGTGTTACATTTCACTACATGGGTTTTTGAATCCATCTGCATTGTTAAAATTTAGAAACAAAGGTATCCCTGAATCCATCTATAGTGTTAAAATTATGAATACCCTTTCGTCTCTAAATTTTAACATTGTAGATGGATTCATAAACCCCCCTTCTTTGAATCCATATGTAGTGTTAAATTTAGAGGCAAAGGAGTCTTTGAGTCCATCTGTAGCGTTAAAATTTAGAGACCCCTTTAAGAGGGTCTCTAAATCCGTCTACAATGTTAGGTACATAAAAATGACTCAAAATGTATAAAATTTTCTAGCCATAAAAACATTTGACATAAAAATTACTCAAAATGCACATACATTATTTTAAATCCCTTCTAACAAAAACTATTATCCATTGCATTGTGAATAAAAGGTGGTATGAGATTACTTGTGCTATGAAATGTTTGATTTAAATCATTTACTTATAATAGTTCATGAATATTAATGAAGAGCATTTTCATAAATCCTTTGGAGTTAAGATGTTGTGCATTACCTTCATTTGAACATATTCTAGAATATTGGCCTGGTTGAAATATCCCCGAAACATAACATATGATTAAAAACAAATGCTAGTAAAAAGAGAAATTTGCATACAAGTTTTTTATTTCTTTTATGATATTGTTTCCTATGCCACCACCTTACAACATTTACTTTGAAACATGTGGTGCAATTGATATTTTTATATGTTTGATGAATAGAATGTTTAGAGTTTATATATACTAATTTATTATTGACTTCTTGGGTGATTTTCTTATACCCTCCAATAAAAAAGAGTCACATGTTTGACATTTTAGGATGGTGCTATAGATGTTGTAAGGGCAATAATTGTATGCCAGGTTGAGCAAGTGCACTTTATATCAAAGTAAAATCCATGATTTGGTTCACAATGTCTTAGAGGAGGGCATGAAAGTGGACCCATGGAAGATTAAATCCATCAAAGGTTGGCCGTCACTAAAAAATATTTTAAAGGTGAGTTTGTTTATGGGTTTACCTAGTTTACACATGATATTCATTGGGTTTCTATAAGATTGTACATTCAATTATTTCATTGCAACAAAAATGAGTATAAATTCAATGGACTACAAATTGTGAAGATAATTTTCAATAGCTAAAATATTTATTAACCAATGCACATATTTTAAAGAATGCAGATCCAATATTTTAGTGTGCATAAATGCATGTAAAAAAGGACTTGGTGGACCCCTTATGCAAGATAGGAATGTCCTATGAATCGAAGAAAATCAAACATGAAATAAATAATGCTACCCATGACTTGGAGATTACAACTATTATCCATGCATTGAAAATGTGAAGACATTATCTTATGGGATGAAATTTTGAGTCGAAAATAGACCATAACGATTTGAAATACTCACATCAACAAATTAGATGGTTGGAATGCCCTAGTGAATCTGACTTTGACATCAACAACATTAAGGGAAAAGAGAATAAAGAGGTTAATGCACTCAACAAGAGAGTGCATGTAATGTATGTTATAGTTGTTAGCATATACAACACAGACTTAAAAAGAATAATTTTGGAATATTAAGATCAAACTAACACTTTTTACAAATTAAAGAAGGCTTACAACAAGGTAATTCACACCAAAAAATTAAAGATTGCATGCTAGAAGAGGATGGAATCCTCTTGTAAAGAAACACAAGTTTATGTTCCTAATCTCAAGAATTGAGAAATTTAGTGATAAGAGAAAGGTTTGATTCATCATATGTTGGACACCAAGGGTGCCAGAAAACTATCATAGCTATAAGAATCTAGTATTTTTGACTCAGCATGAAAAAAATGTGGTTGATTAAATAGCCAAATGCATGTAATGTTAGAAGGTAAAGGCTAAACATAGACATCCAACATTATTTATATATCCATTGTCCATTCCTAAATGCAAATGACAGATTGTTACCATAAATTTCATCACCAAGTTACCAAGGATAACAAGGTGAGATGATTCCATCATGGTAGTGATGGATAACCTTATAAAAGACACACATACTATTTCATTTAAGTTGATTGATAAGGAATCCAATATTGTGGAAATTTATATAAAAAGTAAATTTTGAAGTTATATTTTGAGTTGGGATAACTTAGAAAACAAAGTGATTGTTGGGCTAATATATATTCTAAAATGGATGGAAGAACATATGTTAAAGACAAGGAAAAATATAAAGGATACATAAGATAGGTAGAAAGTTGTGAAAACAAATGAAAAATGCATAGATAATTTAGATTGGTTGGGCATGTGTTTTTCAAAGTGAAGGCTAAAAAGAGCTCACTAAAATTGGGAAGCTACCCAGAATCAGTAGCACAATATTGTGGGCCATTTGAAATCCTAGATAGGATAAGGTTAGTCATATACATTCTTGCATTACTTGCATCCATGAATATTCATAAGAGTGTTTCATTTATCTTTATTGAAAAAGTATGTGCCTAATCCTAACCTTGTGATTGATTAGACTATGGTCTAGGTGAAGCACAGAGGGGATTTTTTGGTGGAGCCAATATGCATCTTAGACTCAAAATTCAAAGTGTTCTCGTGCAAATCCATTATCTTGGTAAAGGTCTATTAGACCTACTACAATCCTGAAGATACCACATGGGAGCATGAAGAAGCTATGTGGGAGGACTACCCATATATTTTTGTATATTTTGAGGAAATTTGAATGTACATTTGTGCATAACTGCTAAAAGACTCCATTTTTTATAGATAGGATTAATAAATTTCATAACTTGGATATTTCATGTTCGACCAGTGGTTGAGCCCTCAAAGGTAAGTGGGACAACCTAAAGGAGTCTGATAGAGAGAAGGGACTACTCTTCCTTGGATTATGTAGGTTGAGGGGAGTGAGAGTTGGATATTTGGAATTTCTATAGGAGTTACTAAATTGTCATATTATAGAGTGCTAAGATGTAAAAAAGTTATGTATCTAAATGTAAAACCTATATGGCGATGTGCACCAAAGGTAGTGAAAAAATGTAGGGGAGGGGGAGCGGGGGGTGTGGGGGAATGTAATACCCCGATCTTGATCACTAGATTGTCTAAATTCCAAGATATATAATATGTAAAAATGTAGCCAAATATTGCTAGCATGATTGGATTTTGATGGTTTCATTATGTAAGGTGACCAATGTGCGAAACTCCCAATAGTCGGGAGGAGACACCAAAAATTTTTATCCATGATAAGGGTTGGTGTGGTCTAGGCCTAGTGTGATCGTCAAGTTATTTTGATGGTTGAGATGCCCTAGGTTATGGTTTCTTAGATCAATGCTAGTCCCACAAGTCAAGGACACAATATCAATAAAAAAAAAATATGTAAACATTTATATTGAAAATAATAATATGAAATACATCACTAGTTATGAAATGGACAAGAACATATTCATGAAGGACCTATCATTCCATAAAGGAGGGGGATAAAAATGACTCAAAGGGTAAATCAAACATGCCTAAAATCCCATGTTATTAGAACAAATTAATTTTCATTACCATATAATCCCCATTTGACTTATTAAAACCAGTCATTGAATGCATTTTTGAGGTTGGTAGAAGAGTCATATCATGTTGGATCTCAAGCCTCTGTGGAAGTTTTTTGTAGCTTCAAGTTCAGGATTGTCCACAGTTTCAACTTCATTCTGCCGACGTTTCAAACCCCAAAGGGGGTCCATCATCAGGACAAATCAGAAAGATAAGATGAATGAAAATATTATTTGAGAGAAAGAGCTGAGCGCCTGGGAATCAATAAACAAAAGAGCCCTAATATAAGAGTCATTCTCTTGTTCCTACATTGTTTCAGAAATTCCAGGTCCGCAGCTCTTCTCTCAATTTTTATCCTCAGGATTTCGAGAAGACAGAGCTCTTTCCATGTTTCCCCTCCGTACAGGGAAGTTATGTTGGATCTCAAGCCTCTGTGGAAGTTTTTTGTAGCTTCAAGTTCCGGATTGTCCACAGTTTCAACTTCATTCTGCCGACGTTTCAAACCCCAAAGGGGGTCCATCATCAAGGCAAATCAGAAAGATAAGATGAATGAAAAGATTATTTGAGAGAAAGATTCATATCAATTAGTTATTGAAGCATAAGCTAAGTACACTCATGAGGGGAGTGGTTTCTTTGAATGCATGTGAGAGGTGGGTGAAAGAGTCATATCACCTAGAAGTGAGAACATGTGATTAGTAAAATTATCTTTTGAATCGTCCAAGTCAAAACATGCATAAGAAAAGGAATTTGACTAGAGGAGATAACTGACTTCCAAAAATCAAGAGGAAAAAACAAACTCGAGTTTTGGTGCATGTTTAAATGTTGTTGTGCATGATTAATTCATCTACATTCTTGAATTTTAAAATCCTGGACGGTCACATGAGCCTATATGTCAGACAACATATATTAATTTCTTTCAAAATGGTATTAGAGTTGGATTTATGGTAACATGTCTTAGACTAAGGGTCTAGGTATGTCACTCATCGTCTTATTTGTATGTTGTCAAAACCTAGCAAATATTCGAGTAGAAGAATAATTGTGATGAGGTTTAATGATATTTATCTCAAACATCCACAAAAAAATGCAAAAATATACCTAGAGAATAGAGAAGGTAAATCATAAATGAATTCCAAAGAAAAATTGTTAGTCCTTATTCATTTGGCAATGGATTTTTTTTTTAGTTTTACAAAGAGAGCATCAATTGAACATGTTGTAAAGCCCAGCCCTCCCACTAAAGAAGAAGACGTCATACCCCACAACATCGATCATGCCATCCGCCTTTTAAGTTCCCATGTAACTAGGACGGTGTGCACAAAGATTGTCAGATAGACCGAGGCTGAATTATTTGCAAGGAAGAATAACATCCATACATTAGTGCCAAAAAGAGGAATAACTTATGTCGGGTAAGTTCATAAACTTTGAAGCATTTTCTTTTGGCATTTACATTGATTTGATTCCTCTTTAGTAGCACAAATTTGGGTGTATTTAGTTTCTAGCAATAAAAATGTATTTTTATCTCAAAAGTTGCATGGTACCTTTAGATTAATATTAATGGCACTTTACAAAGCCTTTCTCCTGCCTTCTAACGCACCAATGTTTCTTTCCCTTTTGGAGATCCAAACTATTATTTTTCTTTAAAGAAAAATAATCCTTATATTTGATATTTTTTGAAAATGAAATCAAAATATACATTGTTCAATCATGTATGGACTCAAGCCTCTCTTGTTATTTGCATTGTCTACCCTAGCCAGAAGACTAAATCCACAATTTTAAGTCTTCTTGTAGTGTCTTATAAACAACTATTCCATCAAAAAACATCAACGAGACATCTGACTTATCCTATGCATTTAAAACTTACAGTTCTTACAATGGATCTAAAAAACCTCTACAAAAAACCCCCACCTAGTACCGAAAGACCAGTTAAATACAAATATATTTTTGTCGCTGAAATGAGGGTGCCTCCTCTGAATGCAAGTTAAGTTAATCAACCCTCTTGCAAGAGAGAAGATTCTTTAGAGAGCTTATCTGCATGTGTATTGAATTAATGGTATACATGTGAAAATGAAGTAATTTCAAAAGAGGCTTATATCTCTTGGACCAACTTTATAATTGGGAGTAGACTAAAATTACCAGTGTTGCATATCCATACACCTGAATTTTTTTCAATCTTCTTTCCTTTGCAATTTTCAACAAAAGCCAAGGGGTACAGAATTCGGTTCGATTGTTTGAACCTTGGAAAAAACATACTTCAGCTTAAGGGAGTGCGTAGAGTCAAAACAACCCCTACTCCACATATACCAGAGTTTCCTTGACTTGCTCCGTCGAAGAAGTCTCAAGGCCTTCATGGTCAATATATGGCATTAATAAGATCCTAGGAGAAGTCTATTTGAAAAGTACCTTCATTATCAGCTCAAGCCATTCTAACCTTGCATACTACCTCTGCAGATGTGATAACCATATCCTGAAAGGTCATCTAGTTTTGGGTCCCCCAAATCCCATAAGCAAATAGGTAGGTGAAAGCCTTATAACTAGTCAAAAATTCAATCAACCAAAGTCATCTTTTCCCAGTTAGATTTTCCCACTGTGGCTTGAGTAACCTCATTCCAGACTTCTCTAGAAAAAGGATAAGTCAAACATAACTTATCCACAATTTTCTCACTACTCTTGTGAAATATACATCTGTCTGTCCCTACTCAGTTCCTCTTCTGTTCATTATCCAAGGTGAAGAATTTATTGGCTAGGGCTAACCACGAGAGAATGATGCAGATTAGATTTGGTGAAGAAATTTTGGAGAAGAAGAGTTTAAAATAAAGAATCAAAAGAATAAAAATCATATTCAACCCAACCACGCTGGAACGGGTGCAGAAATTATCTAAGGGAAGGATTTTCCATAAAATATAGAAATTACTTAATCTATTGGAAGGAAGAGAAAAACATAATGAAAGGAGAAATGCATCATAAATAAATTTGATGCTAAAAAATCTCAAGGAGGACATTGACATGTATGACCCAAAGTCCACTAGAGAAAGTGGAAGAGGTGGGGGAAGGGGAGGTATTTTCTCGACCATGAGTCATTGGGTGAGAATGATTTGATCCAATCTTCTTCTCATTGAAATATGTAAGGAGGCTACTTGTGCTTGGGTATCATTGAGTTTATTGTGGATTCTTTGGGTTCACCGTATTGGTTCTTATTAAAGTCATAGCACTCTTGAACATTAAATTTAGGAGCCATTAATGTTTATGTCACATTATATGGTGAATATGTGACCAATGCAATACTACATAAATATTGATGTTAGAGGTTAAGTGGTTAAACTACCTGACAAGTAGGGGTGTCATAAATAAGTTAGATATGATCAATGGTGTGTGCGTTGGAGATGTAAGGATGAAACTTTATCATCAAATATTTTATATTCTTTGTCCATTATTGTCTTCCATCTATGTGTGTGCCTCGACCATATGGCCTTGATTTTGGTTGAAGATTATTCCCTTGATATTTGTTTTGTTTTGTTTGGATCACTATTTTTTTTTATGATTGTGAGATTTTCTCTGACCTCTAGGAAACTCCTATCAGTTCAAGTACTACTTGTGTCTCTAAACTTCCATGATGGACTAGTGTACTACTATGTTTGTTGTCATTAATGATTTTCCTCAGCAAATAGACATTTCTGTAATAAATATCCAACTTACAAATGTTTTTGCATTTTTAGATAGATACATGATGGATTTGGCTAAACTGATAAAGAATCTTGGCACAATAATGAAAGAGATTTACACTAATGATTGACCTTATTAGTGGGGAGGAACTTGATGTAATAAAATATTGAAAAAC
The DNA here is from genome assembly GCA_000404065.3 of Pinus taeda. NCBI lineage: Eukaryota > Viridiplantae > Streptophyta > Pinopsida > Pinales > Pinaceae > Pinus > Pinus taeda. The sequence continues at coordinate 28,327 of APFE030102147.1, read as the reverse complement.
TAAAATTTGTCTTTCTTATCTTCTTGATGGTGAATACTATATAGGATATACAAATATAGTTCAACGACCAGTTGTTTTTTTGGCATTGTTTACATTTATGTTATATATGAAGTGCCTTTCCCTATTTATTGCTTGATGCAAAACCAAACTTGTATGTAGTTTTTTTTCCTTCAGCAATGACCTCAATTCATTATTGCATCTCTTCGTTGGTTGCTGCTACCTATCATATTCAAGGTAGTCCATCTCAAGAATTGTAAAATCTCTCCAGTGACAAAATTTTAAACCAAGGGTTGAATTCCTTGTGTCTGGTGTCGATGAATGAATATGCGTTATGTAGGTATGTGTAAGAGATACGAAATGCAGATCTTTTCACATAGGTTGGTTTGTTTGACAATTTACCATATCATTAATGTTTTCAGAGTTCTATGGAGAATTTTGTCCTTGCACTATCAAGGTTCCATGTGCAATTTTGAAGCTGCAGTTGTTTAGTGAAATCTTTAGAAATTTTTATGTATCTCGTAATTTTTTAATTCGGCTGGAAAAACAACATTTACATTACAGCTTAGAAGCACCACTTGATCTGAAAAATGGTAGCAATATCAAGTTCAAATGGGCATGCCATACACATAATGCAGTGGGGTTTTTATCAACTACTAAATGGGCACACATTTGTGATTTGTTAATGGCTTGCCATAATCTCCATGTAGAAATAGAGGCCTTTCTTAATTAACTAAACACAAGTTTATTAACTTCAAACATGCGTATTTGACTGAAATATTCTCTTACCAGCAACAAATGCTAAGGCTTGAGGAGATCTTGTTTTAGAATGAGCGACCTCAATTATCTACTAGTAGTTTGGGACTTTAAAAAGGTATGTGGTTTAAGATTTACTTGAGATGATTTAAGAGGATCCATGAAGGAAAAAAGAGAATTTTGGATATAAAACTACTGCCAAATTTTTTTTATGCTTGTTTTCTTGAAGTATATCCTCAAGAGTGTGATTTGTTGTGTTTTTTTAAAGAGAGTGTAATTAAAATCTCACATTTGAGAAATTAACGAAAAACATTGAAGCATTTTCAAATAAAAAATTACGCATTTTTTATCAGTGAACTTTTGTGTCTAGAAGATATTGTCTTCAGTTGTGAGAGTTCGCATTCCACATAACCATTTCAAGAAGATGATTGGCATCTTTGATATTTTCATTTGGGTTATTGTTTCTTAGAAGTTTAAGCTTGAAGGTTTGTGGGATTTCATTTCTAAGGAAGTGGATTTGAAATTTGATCAAAGCTTGGACAATGATTTGTGGAAGATGGCATTGTTCACATATTTTGAGAGGAAACAAAAAGAAGAATAAGAAAATAAGAGGTGATGAAAATAGGTTCAAAAAAAATTGGCAATCATGAAATAAAAAAATTGTTATGAGACATGTAGTTCAATACTACTGTAATCCACCAGGAAAGTCTTCTGCAACATTTGGAAATGAAGTGTTGACTTCATGTGTTGTGAATATTGGTGCTCAAGTTGCATATGTTTTGTGTATTGAGGATGGAGTAGCTATGCCAGCAATAGGTGTGACACTCCCATTTGGTGGGGAATATATATCAAGGCGTCTCCCTGATCGTAATTCTCCGATGAAGACCCTCAAGAAGGTTTGGTGTTATTTCATATGTTGTTGGTGAAACAATCAATGACCCACATTGTCATGTGCCAAAACATATAGTGTGTTGTATTTGATAAAACAAGTACCCTCACAAACCAAAAACCCTCTGTTACTAGTGCTAAAGTTCTATCATATATGCAACTAGGATAATTTCTCAAAATAGTTGCTCCTTGGTGTAATATTTAACAATAGAATCTTAACCTTACCCATGCAATTATGACCTTATTGCAATCTTCTAACTTCGCCTTCCCATTCTAAAACTGGAGGTACTACTAAATTCCCACCAATTATAGCCATGAATCCATAGTCATTGTCAATAGCATTGAAGTGCCAAAAACATGTGATATTTTTCAAGAATTCAATGCCAAATTTAATCCTGGGCATTTATACAGCTAATCCAACAATCCTCAAACTTCTTGGAGCATTGAGTTAGGGTTCACTCTATAATTTTAGTGGTTTTCAAACATAGGTTGAATATAAAATGATTCCCAAGATAGCAAAAATTGCGCTACTCTTCCACATGCAATAGAGGTTTAGATCTAAAATGATTTATTGTTTTCACTATGGTTCAAACAAGATTTCATTAGATTTCTATGGTGACCTCCACTTCAAAATTATTCAACAAAATTGATTCAAAGAGAGTTGAGCAATGAGCATCCATTGGAAAGGGTAGTGGGAGACTATGTATATCACTTTCATTTCTTTTGTGAGCCACCTACAACTATGTATATGAAGGGGCTTGGGACCAAGCATACTAGATTAACTTCGAAAAAATTTGAAGCTCTTGCCAAAAAATATGTAAGATGTTTAATAGATGGAATAGATATTTTGGTTGGTAACTGGAAGTTGATGTCTGAGTGTGGAGAGTCTACACCTTCATTTGTGGAGGATTATTTAAAGGATATGGAATAACATGCCAGAATAGGAATTTTTGTGGCCTTGATAAAAGACTAGTGGTAATGTTGGCCATTTCCGATCCATTTAAAATGGAGGAAGTTGTTGTCATAGAAGGTCTAAAGAAAATGTGCATACATCTAATCATGTTTACAAGAGATAAATAGACAACTACTCCATTTGTTTTGCAAGAGTTGGTTACTTAAGATGTCAAGGCTAAGTTCATTTCTGCTGGAAAAGCTTAAACAATTAATTCTCTTTAGAAGGATGGATTTTATGATATGCAATGGGAAGCCATATATATATCCTAAGAACTCAATCGGGTGAACAACAAGCACTTCTCATTCTCAGATTCTTGGATGAAAACTTTCCAAAAATTAAAAGTAATCCATCATTGAAATGAAACCTAATATCCCACATCAATATCATATGTCGAAGATGTAAAGCAGACAATTTTGTAGTAGTTTGAAGTGCTCTCAAGAAAATGAAAGCAAAAGGCTTCTACTTGAATCTCACATTCACGATACCTATAAAATATATGGGTGATGGGGGATGTTCAAAAACACATCTTTGGTTCTGCACCAGATAAAATCCTTTAACTGGAAATCGAGATCATTTAAATAGACATCTTAAAGTGGTTCGATCTCTAGATTGAGGAAATGTAGGTCCCCTACCCCTACCTTACACCTTGCCTTAGTAGAATTAGGTGCCATAGAAGATTGATTTTTGCTCATCATAGGAGAGCCAAAACTAACCATTGGTTGTGATTTTTCTATCATCAGTACTTCTAAGTTAATCAGAAAATCCTTGCAACCCAATTGGTTGCCTACACATGATTATCATAGACGTACAATAGAATCTTGATATCATTCTTCCCTTTCCCAGCGGAAACTTTAGACTTCCAGTTCCAAATAGGGCATGTACCCAAGATTCTTCTTATCCATTTCAGTAGCCAACTCCCTCTTTCATTGGGGAGTCAAACACATAAGGATGAAAATTCCTAGGTTCATCCATCACAACCTTGATATGAAGGTTGGAATTAGTTTTACCACACTTTGATAGGTATGCATAAATGTGTCAGTCAGAAGGTCTCATCAATTCAAGAGCAGAGACATTTTCAAGCAGATATCCATGGACATACAATCCACACTGCCAAATCTCAACAATTCTCATAGAAATGAATCAACACCATTATTTAGAAGATAAAATGGTCTTTAATGCTTTATTCTTGCTTATTCTACCTACTCCCTTTGAGATTAAATATTGATCAAATCTCTTTTATTCCAAAATATCTACATAGGTGCATGGGAGGGTAGATAGATGAGGAATCCCCTCCAAGCTTTCTTATGGACCATTATTAACTCCTTTCTCAGTTTTGTAGTCTCCTGTTATGAAGGAGGATCTATGCAAGTGTGGCTTTTCCTTTTAGGGTTGGGTTAAGATCTCTAATAGATTACAAATTCAACCCTCTTGTTTTGATTGTAGCACAAGAATTGATATAGGTTTTCTAAGTAGTAAGGTTCCTACACTGCATGAAATTCATTGGATTTTATTCGTTAGGGGAATCCAAAAGATACATCAAGCACTTCCATCCCTAGTCCACGTATTTGTGAAGTATTCAATCACTGCTGTAGAGATAAACGAACTGATCATGATACCAAGAGAGATGACAACTTGCTTGCAAAGTGCTCACTTTCTTTGGAATGATTTTTCAATGAAATTTTCTTTCTTAGAAATAAATCACCATCTCCATATTTCCAAGACTTAAAATGTTAGGAATAAATTATGTTTAAATAGTAGGGTAAACAACAACTTGTATTCATTCAATTTGAAAACTTTGCATGCTCTATCCAACAAACTTTAAATCACGCCCTTACAATTTGGAATATCAAAATCCCAAGTAACTTTTTTGACATATATGCAAATATCTTGATGTCTTGTGTAGTTCTCTTTGTTTTAATTGATACAATCAAGATGCTACTAAACTTTGAGGATGGACAATCCTTATTAAAATCATTTATAAAGAAATTATTATTGCTTTTGAAACATATAGATTCAACACTCATTTTTGAAAATATGTATTCCTTGGCATTCGTAAACTTGTTTGAGGGTTGGTTTTAGCAAGTCACTTAAAGTGGAAATTGTTCAACTTAGAGTCTATAGTAATACATGAAAGAACAATAACAATCCTCAACAAGTGATTAATTAATTAATTGTCTAATTCATTGTATTCGAGTAACACATACATTTCATGAACCAACCAAGAGACTTGCTCAAAGCTTTGTTATTGACTCTTCCTAGCTCACCTACTCCCATCATATGATGGATCATCTACTCTTTGAAGTGTGCCTTTACCCCTTGTTATTGGGCCAAAATATCTACTATATCTTCAACCTTCCTCTTAAATAGCTACAATTTTCTCAATAAACCCAACTATTCCATGAACATGAATCAAGTAGAAATCCCCCCTTGTATCTTCCTTTAGGAAAATCCAACTTGAAAAAACATTGCTCCTAAAATAAAACATGTTCAATTTCCTATCATTTGGGTGGTTGTAGCCACAAATGAAGTATGCCAAAGTTACTAGATATGTGGTTTAACATAGTTTTCCAAGTGGTCGAGGAAGCATTTACCCTCTTCACCCAGATTGGTATAAACAATATAGCTATTTAACCAAACTTTGGTTCAAGATTAGATGGGAACGAATGGCAATTAACATGAAAAAGAAAAGGAAAAATGGAATTTTATACTAATAATGAACCTAGGAAATACAAACCCTATTAAGTACATTGTGTAGAATAGACCGGTTTTACTCTTTGTAGAATATGCAAACATTGTGACATATGCTATGAGTGGAAAGTCATCGAAATTGAGGGTTGAAGCAATAACCTAAGCATTGGTATCACAAGACAAGGATTAGAGCTACATGTTTTTTCCTTGAGGTTACATCCAAGGGATGAATCCAACTTTGTTAATGGATAATGATATCATTATTGAATAGTAATGCTAGAAAACGTATGCAACTTTCCAAGACTTTGAATGCTCAAACCATATGGGGAATCCCTTTATCTCTTCTTCCACAATGATATGGACAATATTCTATGGATTTGAGCCCATTCTAAATCTAGGACTTTCATTGGACTTAATCATGTCCTTTTCATTCCTATTTATTTTTCAAGAATGAAATATTTAACCTATGAATGATGTTGGAATCTAACAATTTACAATTTAACTTTCTTAGGTGAATTTTCTCCATCTTAAACTCATTTATTTTCACCTTTGGCATGTGATAACTGAGATACATTCGTTTATATTTTCTCAAGTTTATTTATTCATAGATAAACAAATTATGTTTCTTAACTCTATTGGATTATGTCCCCTTTCTTGCCCTCTTTCATTGTCCCCTACCTATTAGTTTCCCATTTCATAGTTTTTCCACCATTCATCTCAAGCAATGTTGTCTTCTTCCTTCATTTTTTCCACTTCTTGACTAGTTTTTTGTCATACCATCCCCCTCCTTTCTTTCCATGATTTGGTCCAACCCACCCTTTCTTTGCATCATTACAACTACAAAATTACATGAGCAATGAGAGGAGCGTGACATTGATGAAGTTCCAAAGTGTTATTCAAGTAGCCATGCCCCACTGTAAGATATCCAATTACATTGATGGTAAGTAATGTGGTGTAGCATCCCTAGTCTGATCTGTGTGGATGGATGATATTCATTTTAATAGAGTTGAAGGAAACAAATTGTTGTGAGCTCCCTAAACTTTAGAATTGCCTATCCCTTTGACATAATATTTATTGCCTAAATACTAAGAAAATCATCCTATAAGCCAATGTTCTCATATGAAGAATATACATTTTGTCTGGATGTCTTCAAACTAGTTGTGTAGAAATTTATAGTTCATATTTAGCCATTTTGTCCATCTTAAACTCACTTTTCTCGTTTGTTTTCATCTTTAGCATGTGACTGAAAGACAAGAAAGTCTTCTTCATATTTGCTCAATCTTATTATCTTTGCATATAAACAGATAAATAAATTCCTCATTTTGTCATCCCATTTACCTTCCAGGCACAGTTGAATTAATTTATTCTACTAAAGCAATTCATGTGAACTAGTTTCCAAGCATAAATTTCCCTTGTTGTTTCTCCTTAGCAAATTGAGATTGAATACAAATTTGCCTTGAGAATAAAACAAGTGAAGATTTCTTTCACAGGTCACTTCTTCTCAAACTCAATGTCTCTTCTTTATATGAGTTTCTTATCTTGAGGCTAATTCCTCTACTGCCAATTACAATCAGTTTACGACCTAAGACAACCAAGTCGAACAAGATTATAGACATAAATTGTGAAGAACATAAAACAATATCTGACCCAATTGAGTTAAAGATATTTCACATTGTAGCTAAGTTTAAGAGTAGTGGTAAGTTGTATGCAAAGACACCCTCACTAACACTAATCGATGAAGAGATTTTAAATTTAAATAATAGGTGTAAGATTTCTTAAACAAATCTAATAAATTTCAGAGTAGTCATTTAAGTAAAAATCCATAGATAAAGCTCTAGAATCTTGCGGGCCAATAAAAGACAAATAGTTTACTCAATGAAAATTGCAAGAGAGAAATATTAAGCTTAAACTCAGCATGGACTTTGTACGCATCCAACCTGGAACAAATGTATAAAGTCGGGTTGCAATTGAGAGCCTTGATAGATCGTGCCCTATCCTTGTATAGTTAATCCAACGAAGCAACGTTTCTTTGGTCTCCCCATGATGCAAAAGTTGGATGTTATCATCAAAGAACTGCTAATTCTCTTGACCATTTGGTAGGTTTCAATGAGTTTGTAACAGATAAGGTTCATATACTCACAAATGTTCAGAATATCTGAAATATGGTAATATCCATAATAGGACAAGTATTATTTATATACAAGAATTTTGAATGTACAAGTCATATCATTGGTTCCAAATGAGTGTTGAAATTTGATTGAAAGTTAAATTTCTGATCTTGGTAATTACTTGTGAGAGAATTATTGTTCTCTTAGCATTCCTTATTCTTCGTCAAACAATTGTACTTTAACAATTTTAACTGTAAGAGAGTATTAATTCCTATGGTTTGTAGAAAATATGGATGAGTGTTAAGATCCGAAGATATTTGGGTTGTCTTGATTTTTGAAATGGATATTTTTTAGGATGTAAATAAATATGAAAGAAGAAATTCAAGTGGGTACATTTGGTTGGATACATTGAAAGGGTGTGAAATGATATAGTTTTAAAAACAATTTAAAAATTCCATTTGTTTGCCATATTTGATATTTTTGGTGGATATGTGGAGATAACATGCAAAAAGGATACTATGGGGTACAACTAGTTAAGAATAGACAAATAGTGGAAATGATAATAACCTAGATTTATATATTGCTTTTAACACCAAATTTACATCATGGTAAACATATGAATATCCCATTAAGTATGACCTAAAGATGATTCAAATAATTTCACCTTTAGCCTAAGTACATGGCAGAGTAATTTCTGAGGTGTAAAGTTTTATTAGCGGCACTGTTTGTTTGTTTGTTTTGGTTAGAAAATGGTTTTCTCTTGGTTTTATGTGACTTTCAATTTATCATTTGTATCATCTTGGGAAATGGGAAAGAATAATGTGTGGCATTTATTTTATAGAAATTGATGATGAATAAAAGGATATAGAGTTTAACCAAGCTACAATCATCTTTGGTAAAGGCGAAGGAACATCTTAAAAATTTGCCTAAGAATACACCATATACAAAGTTTGAACAGAAGTAATATATGGCTTTTTCTTTTTCATATATGTTTTTTCTTCCTACCTCATTAAGGTCAATTTTTCTATTGTCCTACTTGATTGATACCTTCTCATGACATGAAGACTTTAAATATGAATTAGTATGTTCCTGAAACTAATCAGATTCAAAGTTTATAGGTATAAAAGATAATAAAAAAATTCCAATGCTTTCATTTGATTGTTACTTGACTCTGGTGTGGATAGGTTATAGGAAATGAGGTTGAAAAAAGGATGGGGAGACAATGTAGAGCATGTCTTGGATATGATTTATTTGTTTTTGGAGATCCTTTAGGCACTTGCGTCATCAACTTTGAAAATGTTTCTTGTAGGGATTCCTATGATTTTTAATGTTGTGATTCTTTCACCTCATGGTTATTTTGGGAAAACAAATGTTTTAGGAATGTTAGACAGGACATCATTGGATAGGTAAACATATATTTTATAATTGCAATGTCCATTCCATGATATTCTATCTTTATTGTTTGATTGTATTTTGAATGTTTCCTTTGATTTCTTTTGGTTTTTAACCATGAAATTGAAAATACTTGGTATCATGTCATTTAAACATCCAAAGCTTGAAGATAAGATTATTATTACATGATATTAATTGAAATCCTTTCATTTATTTTATGTTAAGAAAATTTCATGACTATTAGAAAAGTTTACTTTCATGTTGTTATTTGAGCACGAGTTGTCTGTATATTTGACCAATTTCATGTGTTAGAGAATGAAATGTGTTGTGAATAAAATGACAGGGATCAGAAACCACGACTCAAATCATTTGTTTTCACAAGTTATCTACAGTTTGAGTTTTTTAGCATGTAACTTGGTTGGCTTGATTGTGCCTAAGATTTACCTAAAGGTTGAATACTAAGTTACTAACTTGTTCTTTTCTATGGTGACGTTTTAATTTCTTTGTTTACACAGGTCATTTGACCACATAGTGTCCACTATCCGACACAACTGAATAAAACTTGTTCAAGTTTCTTGCTTTTATGGGAAAAAATGGCATTGACATTGTTGATGTTGAGGTATATGTCATAAATATTTTATAGTCTACTTTAGTTTATATTCCAATACTCATTGTCTTTCATGCCTTATACTCTACATTGTATATTTTTTTGTTTTCAAGAGAGGAACTCAATTTTGATGGTATGAAGCAAGAATTGAAGAAAGAGGAGAACAATAACATTGGAGAAACAAATGTAAAAAAAGACAGAAGAGAACCATTCTACGGATACCCTTAGAGCCAATATCTCGTATAATACACACACATAGAGATTGATGGTCAAGTCTTCAAATTTGGTGAATTTACTTGCAATGCCTTGGAAACATAGTGATAATGTTTTGAAGTGATGAAACAATATTTCATATCTAAATTGTAGTCCAACCAATATTAAATTGGAAACTCATATTGTAATACTTGACATTTTATATAATATAATTTATGGTTGAAATTATTTATAGTTGCACGTGATATTATTTAGTATTGTAATTAACATATGTAACTTTGTGTTTTCATACTAGATGAATATGCACATTGTATGACATTTTTTTTATTTAGTTTCAAAATAATACTAATTAATTTGTGTTGATTAATAATAAACACATAAAATCAATCTAGAACTACTAAATTAGTAGTTGATATTGATTAATGATGAACACAAATAAAATGAATACATGACTAAATTAGTCGTTTATAATGATTATTAATGAAAGTAAATGAAATGAATATAAATTACTAAATTAGTCATTTATATAATGAATATGAAACTATCAAAAAAATATAAATAACTACTGCAAATGATAAATTTGTGATTACAAATGATGATTAAATTTTGCATTTATACAACTATTATTCAATAATTTACATTATCTTATAACATGACCATGTGTTGAACTACATAGCTCGTATGCTTGTCTTGTGCTATGTTTAGATTCTTTTTTATAACTTACATTTCTTGTTCCATTTCTACCAATATGTCCAGTCCAATCAACACCCTGTTCACTAGATCACTCCAACTGATAGGAGTATTACAACTTTTCCCATATAGTGTCTCAAATAGACTCATCCTCAAAAATTTCTAATACCCATTGTTGTAAGAAAACTCCACCAGTGGAAGGTACTCTTCCCACTTCCATTGTTGATGCATACATACATTCTCAACATATCCTCTAGTGTTTTTTCGACCCTCTTTGTATGTCCATTTGTCTACGGATGATAAGTTGTGCTTAAGGCTAACTTTGTACCCAATCCTGTGAATAACTCTTTCCATAACCTGGAAGTGAAATTAGCATCTCTATCTGATACAATCTTCTTTGAAACACCATGAAATCTCATTATATCTCTGATGAAGACCTGTGCTACGTCAATCACTGAATATGTATACTTCACCATAATGAAGTGTGCTACCTTTGTCAACCTGTCCACCACAACCATGATGGAACCAGGATTTCTAGATGTCCTCGACAAACTTGTAATGAAATCCATAAAAATGACCTCCCATTTCCACTCTAGAATTGGAATCAGTTCTAGTAAACCACCTGGATGCTTACACTATGCTTTTACATTTTGACAATCCAAACATCTAGCCACAAACTCTACCACTTCCTTCTTCAAATTTGGCCAATAGTATAAATTCTTCACCGTTGTCAATCTCTGATGGTATCCTAGGTGACCTAAATACAGTTTAGCATGAAAATATCTCAAGATAACCTTCTTGATCTCACTGTTGTCTAGCACATAGATTTTGTTCCAAACCTGATCAAACCAGTGGTTGTAAGATGATAGTCCACATCTTGATCATATGTATCTTGTAGTTGTAATTTGTGCCTAAGCTCCTTATACATGTCATCCTATTTCCCTTCCTGTAAGATTTGATCTTGTAAATATGTCCCATATGAACTCAGAACTTCTATATGATTTACATGTATCCTTTTACCAATAGCATCTGCAACCCTGTTTTTCTTTCTCTTAATGTACCTAATCTCGAAGTCAAACTCATTGATCATCGCCAACCATCTAGCTTTCCTAGCATTTAGATTTGGTTGATCAAATAATTATTTCAATCCATTATGATCACTCATCAAGCTTAATCACCTACCAAGAAGATAATGTCTCCACATCTTCAAAGCATGGATGATCGCTGCCAACTCAAGATCATGTATAACATAATTTTTCTCGTGCCCAATCAATTTCCTTTATTCGTAGCATACCACCTATCCCTCCTACATAAGGGCTTCACCAAGTCCTATCTTATAATCATTTGTACACACCACAAACTCTTTGTCCCGATTCACAATCTTTAAAACTGGAGCATTTGTCAAATATTATTTCAACTGGCACATTCCTTTGTCCACTCAGATTTCTTCCCTTTTCATTGCATTGAATGTGATAGGATAAGAAATCCACGAGAAGATCCTAATGAATCTCATGTAGTAACATGCTAGCCCCATAAATGACCTTACCTCATCCACATTCCTAGGAGTTTCCCATTCCATGATAGCCCTTATCTTTTTTGGATCCACTGTTATGCCTTCCTTGGAGACAATATGCCCCAAGTAATGTACCTCTATTTGAAAGAAACTGCATTTGCTAAGGTTGGCATACAATTGATCCTCTCTTAGAAATATCAATACGGTTGCTAAATGTTCATCATGTTCTTCTTCATTCTTATAATATATCAATATATCATCAATGAATACAATAACAAACTTTTCTAGATAAGGACGCAACACACTATTCATCAAGAACATAAAAGTAGCTAGAGTATTAATAAAACCAAATGGAACTAAAACAAAGTCATAATTCCCATACCTTGTCCAAAAAGCAATCTTATAGATGGCCTCTTCTTTGATCCGTACCTAATGATATCCTGAACTCAGATCAATCTTCAAGAACAATGTTGATCCCTTCAATTGCTTAAACAAGTCATCAATCCTCGACAACATACACATGTTCTTCATGGTTACCTTGTTCAATGTTTGTAATCAATGCATAAACTGAGAGTACCATCCTTTTTCTTCACAAAAAATATAGGTACACTCCAAGGCGATACACTTGGCCTAATGTATCCCTTGGAAAGCATTTCCTTCAGTTGTGTTAACCATTCTGTGCCAACTACCTTATAATGGTACACAATTTTTCAAAGGAATTCCATCATGTTCGAGCAGTTAGATATCTAATATTCATCATCATCATTCGTCAATTTATTAGAGTTGTAAACCCAAATTATGCAAGTTTATTGTAAATGATGCTAGTACGACCGTTTAAATATGTAACAACACCTAGGTAAACCTTTGATTTTGGCAAAGGATTTCATCCGAGGAAGTTTTTTAACTTCATTGAATTATGTTTGTTTCTAAACACAGATAATCAACAAAGTTTTTCTTCCATCTTAAAGCCCAAAGCTAGGGTGGAATTCATTGACAAGGTCTTAGGTAAGTACTAGTGTTATATTGAATCTTTTGTAAAAGTGTGTTTGGGAATAAATAAATAAAAATGTAATCTTGGAAGTACCTCTTCATTCATTCATTTCAAATAATCATGTAAGTTACAACCATAAGAAACATTCGATGGCCTTAACCTGTCCAGTGGGAAACCAGGGTTGTTGGCCACCGAACCGCATTATATGCCATCCAAAACTTAAATAGTTTGAGTTTGTCTACCAAAGCCTTATAGGAATTTTTTAACCCTGTTGAATTATGTTTGTTTCTAAACACTGATAATCAACAAAGTTTTTCTTCCATCTTAAATCCCAAAGCTATGGTGGAATTCATTGACAAGGTCTTATGTAAGTACTAGTGTTATATTGAGTCTTTTGTAAAAGTGTGTTTGGGAATAAATAAATAAAAATGTAATCTTGGAAGTACCTCTTCATTCATTCATTTCAAATAATCATGTAAGTTACAACCATAAGAAACATTCGATGGCCTCAACCTGCCTAGTGGGAAACCAGGTTTGTTGGCCACCGAACCGCATTATATGCCATCCAAAACTTAAATAGTTTGAGTTTGTCTACCAAATCCTTCTAGGAATTTTTTAACCTCGTTGAATTATGTTTGTTTTTAAACATAGATAATCAACAAAGTTTTTCTTCCATCTTAAATCCCAAAGCTATGGTGGAATTCATTGACAAGGTCTTAGGTAAGTACTAGTGTTATATTGAGTCTTTTGTACAAGTGTGTTTGGGAATAAATAAATAAAAATGTAATCTTGGAAGTACCTCTTCATTCATTCATTTCAAATAAACATGTAAGTTACAACCATAAGAAACATTCGATGGCCTCAACCTTCCCAGTGGGAAACCAGGTTTGTTGGCCACCGAACTGCATTATATGCCATCCAAAACTTAAATAGTTTGAGTTTGTCTACCAAAGCCTTATAGGAATTATAGTTTGGAAACCATCTACTAATCATATAACTCTAAACAGAAACAGAAATGCTACCCAACATATACATCAAAACAAAACAAAAATTGATAACAGACAGGAACCTTCCACCACCCATTCATCTGATGATTCCACTGGAGCGAGGTCTTTTGCACTTAAGCTTGGAAGTTATGATTAAGGCAAACAAGGAATGTGGTGCTCAATGTGGCCTAGGTGAATGTTCTATTGCTGGAGCTCGAGTTAAATCAATTGTAGTTCTTTCTAAACCTTGTTGATACCAAGATCCATATTCGCAGAAATTATGAGAGAGGATGCCATAGCTTTTGCAACAATGTTTTTCATTAGCCATAAAAGGTGTATAGATTGTTTGTACAGAGTGATGCATCCACGAGTATGAAGAAGGTTGGGGATCAGACCACTCCAGTCCTCTGTTGGGAGTTCTATCTTAGCCTTATGATTTAATTCTTCCTCCCAAGTCGAGATCAATTGCTTCACCTGGGCTGGACTTCCCTCGTAATAAGCATGGACAATGTTTTGCAGAATCTAGGCATTTGATTTTCTACCACATTGTCGTGAAGGCTTACCAGAAGTCGAGCCTCTTTCTTTACCTTTACCAACTTGATTTTTATGACCACGGCCTCTGTGCCCAAAGGCACAGCACTAGGAGGGGACTTCACCATGATGGACAATCACAGATTTCCCTTCAATAACTTACTTGAACCTACCCTCGCTCGAGACCCAAGATATTGTACAAAGGTCGGAGGGAGAAACATCTTATGCAGACCTAGATTAAAAACAAGACATAAAAGCAAAAAATAATCAAAGTTATACTTGGGCCTAAGAGAAGGACCAAAGAACATGAGCATCACCCTTTTGTATTGCACCACACCATGAATTGACAACTCGAACCAATACTTAGAAGAAAATATGAACCAAATCAGAGTGTGAGGCGCCTTCAGAGTTTTAACCACAGTGCCCCTACACTCCTTAGCCCTCAGTCCATAGACTCGGCTTGGACAAAATGCCTTTACCCTTCTTTTCCATAGAATTATCCAATTGAACACAAACTCAAAATTATGTATCTCACATGCAGCATGCGGAGTAAACAGAGTAATTAAAACCCAAAACCCACGAAACATTCCCATACGAGATAGCATAGTGTCGTAAAAGACGGATATCAACATAACATGGTCGAGAAATCCAGTACATGCTATCACAAAAACTTTCCAATTCACCATTGTTCCTTTTCCCCCCCACATGCGAGGCGCATAACTAATGTCATCCCCCAACCCAGGGAAAAGGATAAGTATGAGAACATACCAGGCCAATTATGTCATCCTCTTATCGAGACCAACCACAACAAATTTTCATCCCCGACTCTAAGTTCCTCAAACCATAACAATGTTGTCATAGACCTCCAAAGATATCTGTAGCAACAGATTGGATGTCAGATAAATGGGTGCATGTGTTCCTCAAATCCCTCCACCTGGAGATTTAAAGTGTTGCCAAACCTCAAGTCGGGGATCAGTTGCGGGTTGTGGCCATTCATTTCATTAAGGGGATAATTTGTGTGAGGGCGTGGGTGAGGCTGCCCACCAACCCTTGCATTAATTCAATTGAACATGTCTATGATCCCTATGCAGATATCTCGCTAGCTCACACCCCGATCGAGGGATGTTTGGGAATAATTTGAGCATATTTGGCTAAATTATTTTATTACAAACCAGCAAGGTTTATACTAGATCATATTTTATCATAGAATTTGGTAAATTATTAAGGGTTTATGTCTAAAGGTGTTTTCCCCTTTCAAGGGTTGAATTAATTGTAATATCTTGATGTAACATATATTTTAGTGTATGGTCCCTCATATTTAGACACCATGGCTAAAATATTTAAGGATGAACAATTTTATTAATTCCCTTTAGTGTCAATTAATTAATTTTTCCAGCCAAAATAAATTAAGTCAAAAATAATTGTTTTATTTTTGGTTTTTTGGCAAAAAGCAACAAAAATATTAGCCAAAAAATGGTTAAAATAAAAATGAGAAAAAATACTCTCCAAATGAAAATTATAAAAAAAAAAAGGAATGTGCACTTTCCAAAAAGGGAATCTCCACAACTAAATCAAGCAAAAATTCAAAAAAAAATTGGTCTAGAAAATAGGAAGTAATTCTTCAAAAAAACTTTTTTTTTAATGAAAATCGAATTTATGGCCCAAGTTGGTTAAGTAAATGGGGATTTTGCGAGAAGAAAAAGTCAAAATAATAATAATAATAATAATAATAAATAAATTTGACCAAAAAAAATGCATCATCAAGGAATTCGAATTTTTTCTCAAGCAATCAAAGATTGAAATTATTTTGAAATGGATCAAGCATTTAATCATCCAAGATCAAGTCAAATTTGTGCACCTTCATGGATCTATCTCTTTTTCACTTGGAAGAGTCTCTAGAGCTCTCACTTTTTCTATATAAGGAAGCATATGCTCCTCATTGTAAACATATATGATCTTTGGACAGTGTATTTGCTCTGAAAACTCTATAATTTTTTCTATTTGTGCAATAAAGAAAATGATTTGGGGGTTATCCTATGGTGTTCTTCCTAACTTATTGTGGTAATGTGTTCCGAATTGTGTTTGTAATTTCTACCTGGTTTTGAATGCCTATTAAATTCATTAGCCATCTAGACCTATAGTTGCTTGTTTGCATCTAATTTAGATTTTAGCATTGTTGATTAATTAGACCTGGTGATTTCTTGTTTGAATCTCTAAGGCCTCTTATCACTGTGTGAATTATTCCTTTTGAGTTTTAACAACATTTGTCAAAGTCATTTTGGTAAAAATATTTTTCGAGCAGGTATAGAGGACTTGGGGTCGTTCTTGTTAGAATCAACTAAGCACTCAAGCTAGGCATGTGGTGAATTTCTTGTTTAAACCACCCACATACCTAACACATGATAATTGATAACCCATAATAGGGTTTTTTCCAAAGGCTCATAATAAATTTTTAAAATGGAGTTTTATTTTCCATCCTTTTGAAAAGAAAATCATATTTTCTAAAAAAAAATTCTAAAATTTATTGTGTTATAATTGATTTATTTGCTATTTAAGAGCTTACTAAAATTGTGAATAAATTGTGAGTAATTACTTTAACTTTATTGTAAAAAATTCTAAAATTTATTGTGTTATAATTGATTTATTTGCTATTTAAGAGCTTACTAAAATTGTGAATAAATTGTGAGTAATTATTTTAACTTTATTGTACATATTTAGTAATTTTTACATATTTTAATAGGTACACATTTGGCAAATTGTTCATAGTTCATAGTACACATTTTTTTTAATATATCTTATGGGATCCTTAGCCCCTCCCCTTTAAGAAAGTTTTCTTGACTTTAGAACAATTTTATTTTTTTATTATTTATTTGTTTTGCTCAAATAAAGAATCATTTATATTTATGAGATGTGGGCCACGAAATATTTGTAATCTTCTAAAAAGTTAAGCTAGAGAGATTATAAGGGCAAATTCGTGGAGAGGCCATAAATTAATTTGAACAACATTTCTAAAAGAGGACAGATGACATGAAATCTAAGGTATCTCCATGGTCACATATTTATAAGTGTATTTTTGCTAAACCCCAAATTGTTTTTCAGAGATAAAGGTCAGTCATTGTCTTTCTTGTCTATCCCTGGTCTAGGGGAGAGATGTCTAATGTTGTGCAGGGACCTATAATTTATATAATACTAATCCCACCAAACCACCACAAATTGAGACTTTTGCAACCAATATTTAAACAAGAATAAATAACATTAAGTGCAAATAAGTTTTAATTTATGTCCAAAATTACCCAAAACATTGACTGGGCCCACAACTATCCATAAATAGTATCTTAATACTTAAGAGTGCAAACCATATTGACCCAACTAGAAAACAGATAAAACCATAAATCCTTCCAAAATGCTTTATTCCAAAAGTACAAAGTAACAGTCACTTCAACCCCCACTCATCAGAACTAGAGCTATGTATCCCAAATAAATATCCATACCTGCACATAATAAAAGTGAATGTATGTTAGCCATAATTGTTGTGTTTTTCAACATTTAAATCCCATGTGTTGAATAAATGACACCCAACCCAATAACATTTAAACCCACTTTGTTCAATAAATGACACCCAACCCAATAACTTCAATAAATAACACCCAACCAATTCTATTTTTCATTAAAACAGATCAAAGCACATGGATCAACAAATAACAAATTCCCAACCATTGGATCACATCAAATTAAATCTAGATCACACATTCAAAATGAAATCAATGCAATCCATGTCCATCCTTACCACCAATCCAATTCAAGTGCCAAAAACCATAAAAGAAGTTCAATGACTGTTGAAGTTGCATGTTATGCTTTCAAACTATTCACCAACCTTGGAGACAAAACATCACTAAACAATTGTCGGTATATCCAGTTTAGTTATTTCAATTACAACACATTTTTCTTACAGTTCTATTTTCATTTCTCACAGTTCTTACAGTTTCATTTTCATGAAAATATATATTTTTTCTATTTTTCTATATTCTGAAAATTAACAAAACCTATGAAAAATTAATCTTGTGCTGAATATTTGAATGAAATTTTATGTCTTCCTCAAAAAATTCTGAAGTATTACAATTAGATTGAACTTGGTCAATTAGTGTGCCCATCATTCCCCTTCAATATGTTCTCAAGTTGGTTATGGTAACTCGGACCATTACTGTTAGCAGAGGCTAGAATATATGAAAACACCAAGACAAGCTTACAATATTGACACTAGCAATCCTGGATCAAATCTTGCAGGAGAAACTTCTACACTGAGGCAGTCAATGATCCCTCATACAAAATATTTTATATAGACTCTAGGAAACTAAGGTATCTATCGAAATTATTTTCCTCTTGTATATCTGCACTCCTTCAATCTATATCCTCGAACAACTCATCTTTGCAAGCCATTTCTCAATCAATTGAAAATCATATATCCCCATCACATATTTGCAATAATCGACAATACCCATAGTATCTCTATCATCCACTTATGCACTAAAAACATCCTCATTAGAAGAAGCACTCGGGCCTCTCACTCTGACATCACACTTTTGGTGAAGACACTTGGTTGCCATAATTGAATCCTATGGATAGAACCTCTATTGGGAACTACAAGCTCTATTGAAAGCGAGATCGAGAGCTAGTCACTGTTACACCCATTGAGGCGGATCCAATATAAAATCCAGACGTCGAAGCATTAGAAACATGTTGTTAATCAAATCACTCTTATAACTTGCAATTAGAACTTCCTTGTAAACAAACCTAGTACAGCTAGAGACCCGAGCAAATTGATTCAATTACATGGCAGGCATGATACAACATTCTTACTTTTCTACCTTACTAATAGCCTTTGGGGACCCACTAAAACCCCACATTATTTTAATAAAAAAGTTCAAGAATGCCCCTAAATGAATAGGAACAACCCATAAGGGACTGATAAAAAAAATAGCCTAATATTAAGAAAATAAGTCCTTCTTTGGCTTCATTTCTTCAAAAATCATAAGCATTCCCAGGACCAAGCTCCTTGAGACATTAAATAAAATGTTGGGCATGAAATATGAAATCCTAATCAAGGAGTTAGTAACAGCAAAGAGTCTCTCTGTGTATTTTGTGAACCCACAGAGAGTCTACTTGAAGATCAAAGAACAGACCTAGAGGCATTATGCAAGTCCACTTAGTGAGACAGCGGGGGTCGTGAATGAATTCAATTGCGATAACAAACAGGATTCTAAACAAATTAATTCAAACAACGATAACTACTAGATCTTCTCATGGTATTTTAAGTGTAAAGACAAGTTATCAAAACAACAAAATGGTATTTTAAGTAGCCAAACCGAACAGGAGGCACTATTGGGAAATGCATAACAAAACCAATTAAATCATTTAAAGAAAATTTCCTAAAGGTAATTGTAATGTCGATAACTTGAATATCCTTCAATTGGAAGGAGTTGTCAAAATGATACGTTGAATCCACAGACTCTGCTATCCCAGAAACTACTTGCTCCTCTTGTCTTGTCAACCCAAAGCTTGGTCAAATTGAAAAAAATTGTAATACACAGGACATTTGTGCACCCTAACTTCTTAATCTCATGGCAAAAAATCTGCATTTAAGTCTCAATAGAAGGCCTATAGAAAGAGAAATGCACTGCTTCTTTTTAACCCTCAATGTTCTGGTTGTTAGTGTTTAGTATGGAGTCATATTTGAATTTTTGGTGGAGGTTTGCTGTAATTTATGAACTAGGTATCAAACACCTTAAGCATCTAGATCTCTTACCCTTCATGGCAGAATAAATGACAATGATTAAATGTGAAGGCTCCATTTCTGGAGACCAAAATTCGAACAGAGAATCTCCTCTTGCAACAAATAGGGCAGTTTCCATGCTTATTATCACTACAACTACACATGAACTTTAGGTGGATAGATGGGTGACACTGGAAGCATACATAATCAGGTAGTAGCGTAAGGTTAATCCTATGCCAAAGTTTATGGGAATTGTAGAGGCTTTTGTTAGAAATATTAGATAAGAATTCCTCTCTTTGACAAAGACTTTGTGAAGCTTAACGTAAAGAGTTCCTGAATTTGCAGAGAGAAATAGGTTCTTCAAATCCATGCCCTACCTAAAGATTTGCATGACCTTGGAAATTCGATATCTAAATCATTACCTCGCATGAGTAGTTTCCATTTACCATTGCCAAGGTTGCCATAAACCAACCAGCAATACAGACAAACCAGGTTGGAGATGAAATTTTGTAAGGCAACCCCTCCATCAAAGTAATGCATTCGATGTATCGAGGCCTTTTGGTGGAGATTACAGAGGAGTTTACCAGTGTTGGTTGAATATTTCCATAGAGATGTCCAGTTTACATGCTTGTCATAAGATGCAGTTATAGGGTGACTGTGTTTGCTAAATGCCCCACACATCCTATGTTGTCCTCTATGAGAGGGCTACTGTCTTTAGTTTATTTTCTATTATTGAATATTGATTATATAACCTAACATTTAACCATTATTTACTGTCATGGTATTTTAAGTGTAAAGACGAGTTATCAATACAATCATAGTAATTTAAGTATAAAGATAAGTTATCAAAACAACAATCGTTGATAATTTTGAAGACATACAACAAAATGATTCTGTATATTTGATTTATCAAGGATACTAACATACATGTTGATAATTTCCTGTAATAAAGTAATATTATTTTTGCCTCGTATGAAAACATAATTTACAAATATTCTTATCTAAATGCATGCAATAGTTCTATAGGTTGTTGCATCTATGGAAAAAGTTAGTTATGTTTCTCGTACAAGGAGAAGTGGTAGGAGAGTGACAAGGGGTGTGTAGCTGTGATGCCCATCGTTAGATGAGGACAGGACAGGTGATGTCAATGTCAACAATGCCCCAAGGAACGTTGTTGAGGATGACCATGTGACTAAAGTTGATGTTCTGACAACGTCACCCACAGAACCATTGTCAACAACAGTCCAAGTGGCAAGTTCAACTAAAAAGATCAACACTATAAGAGGATGGAAAAAAGAAGAAATGTTAGTTGCAATTGACGACATAGAGTTTAATGGATACTCAATTCGGGCATCTGCAAAAAAACATGGTATTCCTCCCTCATCAATACATTATTGGATAAATGGACTGAGTCATATAAAACATAGAGGGCCTCTTACAGTTATGATTGACGAGGAGCAGGTCAAGGTGGTTGAGTGGTGTAAAGAGATGACCCAATTGGGACATGGGCTAGAGTTGATTCAACTCAAATCCATAGTTGTTCAAATCTATCAAGGGAGGCCAAACCCATTCAAATATGGGTTTCCTGGTAAATCATGGTGGTTTGGATTTAAAAAAAGGGATCCATACCTTGTATTGTGTATTGTTGAGGGCCTTGAATGAGACAAAGCATTAAATTTGCACCCTGCAATTGTGCAAAAGTTCTATGACACACTTTCTAGTGCTTATAATAAACATTCTTATGGAGCAAACCATATATGGAACTGTGATGAAATAGGTTTACAGGCAGGGAGGAATTGTGGCATGCGGGTAATTGCCAAGAGAGGGGGCCTAAATGTGCCAAAGATTTTGCCTAAGAGTAGGGAGTGGATAACTATTTTATGTTATTTCAATGCAATTGGTACTTCAATCCCTGTATTTTATCTATTCAAAGGTAAAAATCAACTGAAAAAACTATATACAGAACTATGAACCTAGGTGCATGCATGGATGACTAAAAAATTGTTTTTAAGTTGGCTTTTTCACTTTGCTGCAGCGGTACCAGGTGGCGTCTCACCTAATAACAAACACCTATTGATATTAGATGGCCATGGGATCCACATGGTTGTACAAACAATTGAGGAAGCAAACAATTTAGGCACCGACCTATTGACATTGCCCACTCATACCACTCACAGACTGCAACTCCTTGATGTTAGTGTGTTTGGCCCTTTCAAGAACTATTTCAGGTCGGAGCGTGTTGCATGGATGACAAAGAATCCAAGGGTTGAGGTGAAAAGGTTCGAGCTAGCAGAGCTTACAAGTAAATCTTTTAAAAGGGCTCTGACACCATCAAATATCAAGACTGGATTTAGGAGGACAGGAATTCGGCCACTGAATTATGATGCTCTTATGCATGATACTAGTTGTAGCCAGGCGTTTCATGTGGATTTTCAGGAAGAAGGGAATGCCCAAACAAGTGTTGAAGTGCAAGAAGTAGATGACTAAGATGATGTGGTTGCAGCTGGTAATATGGTTTCCCTCTCTCAAGGACACTTATATGATGAAGATGATGAAATTGTATGTGAAACACAGTATAATCATGAACAAATTCGTAGTAACATTGAGATCGTTTCACCAACTCAAGAACATGAAGATCCTGTTGTTTATATTGTTAATTCCATTGTTGAACATGCAGTTGACAATGACCAATTGACATTGCCAAGCCACGTAACCCCATCGTCATGGTTGGCAGAAGCAATGATTGATATGAATGAGCATAGTGTCTCAACAACCATGAACAAAGCATGAACATGCCCTCACAACCAACAGAATTGAATAGTGAAATTGTTCATGTTTTTGTGGACAACAGATCAATGGAAGAAGATGAAGCACATAATGAGGCATCAAATGATATAGTTCAATTGATTGTCTCAGATACTAAAAGGGAAGTACCAAGAAATGACATGTAAGTGGGAGGGGTGGAGAAGATACTTGGTTGGTTCCTAAAGCTACCAGTAGAGAGAGTATCAATGAAAGAAAATCAAGGTACACTAGGTGGTCTTCGTTTGGGCCA
This sequence comes from Pinus taeda, assembly GCA_000404065.3. Classification (NCBI taxonomy): domain Eukaryota; kingdom Viridiplantae; phylum Streptophyta; class Pinopsida; order Pinales; family Pinaceae; genus Pinus; species Pinus taeda. Next base: position 5,187 of record APFE030102147.1, on the reverse strand, counting down.
AAGTTCACAATTACTCACCTCAGAAGACTATATAAACCCATTAGTTGAGTCTTAAAAAAAAAGGATCTAGTCAAGGAGAAGAAGGCAACAAGGATTGTTGCAGCACAATGTCGATCAGATGAAAGGCTTGAAAGAGATAAAGCAAGGCAAGTTAAGGACCAACAAAAACAAATAGCAAGGCAGGAAAAGGAATAAAGAAAGACACAAAAAATACTTGAAAAGGAACAAGGGATGATCAATATGGTTGACAATGATGCAAGCATAGCTAATGAAACCAAGATTATTTCAAACTCATTGGACCATATTATAGATAATACATCATTATTCCAAGACCTCATAAACATTCAAGTGCCTCACTATCAAACTAAGGGTTTACCCACTTGCCTTATTCCTACCAGAGGAGGTGTCAATTCTATGTATGCTCATTACATACCTCCATTTAATGCAGGAGTTAGTAGTGCAAATGTGAGGTATGGGTACTCAATTCCTCCATGGTTGGAAGATGCAAATTGGACTCAATCATATGGAAGTAATCAACCATTTCCTAATCAACCCTTTTTAGGTAGGCCAACCTACCTGGCTCAAGAAGGTAACTCAGGGAGTTTTGGCACTCAAGGTTCTCAGGGCCATAAAGAATAGGGGTGTCATATGTTTTTGGTTGTAACCACATTATGATGTGGATTTTGGATGGATTATATCTTTTTCTTATCACTGAAAGATTTTGTCTTACAACCTAGGTTATTTTATTTCATATTGTTTGTGGCATTGTAACCAAAATCCATTTTAGAAGGAACATTTATAGTCTATTATAATGTAGAAATCTTACTTGAGAATGAAAATGGGATTTTCTGTGATGAATCTACACACCAAATGATTTACAAAACATTTATAACGGAGTTGTAAATATGATGACAAACGAGTGAATAATGAAATCTTGAACAAGTCACTTATTTTAATATGAAAATTCCATAAAACAGTGAACCATATTTCTATGAGCATTAGTTTACCTTTTTAAATCAATGCACTTCCAATTAAAAGACAAAACAAACGGGCAATGCACTCAAGACATTGAATTTCCCTTATAAACAAACATTCAATACATAAAAAAATATGGAGACAATGCAATAAAGAAGCTCCTCAAGATGAAAATTTATAAGAGGACAACTTAGATCCATCTGATATCAACTCAATAAGACACCAGACTAAGTCTAACCAGAACCAAAACCATTCCAAAATGACATAAAATCCAGATTTCTCCACAAACCAGATGCCACAAAGGAATGAAACAACAATACACAAGTGAAACCTCTGAACGTGAGATCTGTGCAACGTGAAATCTCTTACATATTATCACAGACACACACCTTGTAACAATGTATTATTCCTAGCGCTACAATTACATATAACATCATGCCCAACCATAAACAAACAATGACAACATTTTTAGTTTACATTTCATGAGATTGTAGCAATACTTCATGATGAAACAACACATAATGCACATAATACCTATAATTGAAACATAATACAAATGGGTAATGCACTCTCGACATTGAATTTCCCTTATAACCCAATTTACTTCGAATCCAAACACAATGCAAAGTTGTTGTTACAAATCAATTTACCTCCAATTCTGCCAACTATGGACATTGAATGACTCTTATAAATGAATATGCAATGCAAATGGGCTGGTCGGCCAGCCCATTATGAGCATTAGTTTACCTTTTTAAATCAATGCACTTCCAATTAAAACACAATAGAAATGGGCAATGCACTCCGGGCATTGAATTTCCCTTATAAACCAACATTCAATACATCAACAAATATGGAGAGAGTGCAATAAAGAAGCTCCTCAAGATGACAATTTACAAAAGGACAACTTAGATTCATCTGATATCAACTCAATAAGACACCAGACTAAATCTGACTAGAACCAAAACCATTTCCAAAATGACATAAAATCTAGATTTCTTCACAAACTGTAGAAATTTTGAATAATAAACACATATTCAATGGAGATTATCCTTATCATGTACTATTGCGGAATACATACACAATACATAAGCTCCTCTACGTTGATCATCAATATAGCAGCGTCAATAACAATAAAACATCAAGAGCATGCACACATTAACACAATATGTAACCCGGGAAAGCTTATAGCTGAAAACCCCACACTATCTGTATATTAATGATTGAGAACATGTAACACTACAATAGTCAATACTTCTCACAAGTATCCATCACTATCTCCACCTGTTACACACAATACAACTCAGATATGATCTCCAAATCTATTCCACTGCTTGCCTGCCTCCATTGCTCAATACCTGCTCAAGAATGGATGAGAATGGTTGAACCAAACTCGTATTTACCTCAAAATAATCACTCACACTGGGAATCATGTGATCAAAGGCTATAATCACTTGGTATTGGCCAATTCTCACTGGCATAACTCAATTCCATTGATTGTGCAAATCCTCATGCACAACTATAGTCACAACTGATAGCAATCTGATCCTCTAACATCTGTCCTTGCTGAATTGAACATGCATTGACATGCAACTGAGTTAACTGATGTATTCTTTAGTTGCATTATGAGTTAATAATTAGTTTAATAACAAATCATTAGTCTATTTGCAGTTAGACTAATTACAACTAGTTTAACAAAGTCAAACTGAACACAACTCCATCAACTCCACAATCAACTCCACCAAACTCAACTGATTGAGTTTTAACTGAAGTCATGCATGCAACAACTCATCTGACCCACAAAGAAAA
>APFE030102142.1:593-63977 GCA_000404065.3 Pinus taeda | reverse complement strand
TTGGCCAATTTAAAAAAAGTACCAGCGCTGCCGTAACCTTTTGTTGCTATCAAGAAAAATGAAAGCATTGGTATCCACTTGCTATCAAGAAAAATGAAAGCATTGACATCTACTTCCATGTAGTGAAAAATACAATTGTTAAGTAACCCGCCTATACTGTTCACGAAAAAGGCAATGGTAGGAAATTAAAAATCCAAATTTCGATTATTCTCATCATAAAATCATGGTCATAAATAATAAAGATTAAATTTAATTCTTAAAAGAAATGTTTGTTTGAAAACACGATTTTAAATGTTTGTTTGAAAACACGATAACGGAGTAAAATATATCACTATTAAATTTATAAAAATTTTAATAGAAAATATATATAATAATTTTTTAATTTCTATTTAACATGTTAACTTGTTTTGACGATGAACCACACTAGTTGGTTCTAAATGTGTCGATAAATGAATTCTTATGTGATTTACGCTGAATATTCTCTCAAAAATTTGATATGGATCACAGAAGCCATCATTACAATGATATGAAGAATTATAAATAAATGATATAAAATTCAAAAAAATATTTGATATAAAAATTTAAAGAAATTGAAAATTGATAATTTAAAAAAAAGAAAAATTGAAAATTTTATCTAGTATAAAATTTTTGATTTAAAAAAATGGTAATTAAGTCATACTATTTTTTTGTGTGGTTATGGATTAATAAGTTTAGGTGATAGTAGGAAATGTTAGGATATATTATGTGGTTTTTTGACATTTTTTTTATTTTGATATAAATGAGGTATTTTAAAATAAAAAATAAAAAAACATATGTAGGTGTTGAATAACAATAAAGAAGTAAAGTAAAAATGCACTTAAAGTGATTAAAATAAAGTATGGCTTATAATTTAGCATTTTAGAAAAAAAAAATGCAATGTTCTTATATAATAAGGGACAAACATATAATGTTATTGTAAACATGAGTCCAAAGGGTATAATTTTGGAGGGTATAATTTTGGAGATTTAGGATAGGGTAGTTAAAGATGAGTCCAAAGGGTATAATTTTGGAGATTTAGGATAGGGTAGTTAAAGCCAATAGATATCTCAATAAATAATGGCATGACATAATAATAGTCAATAAATAATGACATGACATAATAATAGTTATTGTGAAAGCTTTTAAATAACATGAGAAATTAGAAATTTTATAACCATAAGATACAATCTCTATTCCCCAAATCAAACAAGAAGGTATTCATTAGCACATTATCGCAAATGTATTTATTTCTATAAAACAATATTAAGTGTGTTTATACCAATATATGTCGTCCAAATAACCATTTAACCATTTGCTTTTTCATCTTATTATTATTCAATGCATATACAACAAGTTTCACATCTGTATTTGTGTTTGAAACAAGCTTGGTTGGTTAAAATGCTAAAGAATGGTGGACGTTTTCTCCAGTTGTCAAGCCATTAGAAATATCAACCAACAAGGTAATATTATTGAATGCTTCAAGACTTCTCTTCCATAATTTGGTTACAATAAACTTTACATTACATAGTTATGAGAATAAAAAGATCAACCATGCTTAGCATGGCATAGATATTATTTCTTGCACAATATTTTAAATAATATGAACAACTAGAGGAATTTTATGATCATAGACATAATGACCATTTACAAGGTCAAGTGACAATAGTGTTTTCATGGGAACAACGCCATGTAGGACATTATTTATGAATCAACCTACAACTCTAGCACAACAACTCGAGTGTTGCAACTATGGAGTGTCACGAACTACAATTCTGCAACTCACAGTGTTGCAACTCGAGGCATGATGCAACTCTCATGCTAGTGAGGATTCTAGTTGTCTTTTTGAGGCCAACTCCATAGCACAATAAATGTACAAAATATAAAATGCCCTTGCCTCCAACCTAGAAGAAGTTACCACTCAAGGTAAGATACAAGGTATGTCTCTTGATCATGTATTGAATTGTGTTTATTTGGCATGAATAACTTGACCTATAATTAGTTCGCATGCATCCATGATCTTTTCCATCAATGATTGACATCACCCCACTATAAGGTAATCATCCATTGTCATAATTAAAAACTGCAATGTTAATCCCTCAACCAAACTGTTCATTTGACTATGTAGTTGTAGAACAAACTAAACTCTTAACAAAAAATGAAAATAGGAAGCTCGTTGAATCAAAGAGAGCCTATAGAGACATTGTTATTCTAGGCATATGACCTCATTTAGGAATTTTTTTAGAAAATAGGCTGGATTGAATATGTTCAAAGGCTCTGGGGATACAATGACAAGGTGGTGTTGGATTTTCCATTAACCCTATAGACAATAGGTAAAATATTAATGGGAACAATGGTGCATGTGAATGAAGCTATGATTATTCAGGTTATATGTATCCCTCAAATTGAAGAATAATGGTACTTTAGAAGAAGGTAAAAACTAGATATCATAGAGCAATTCCATGATCCAGGTGAGGGATTACTAAAGAAAGGTATAAGATTTCACAACAGATCATTGTCAGACCCTTGAGGAGATGTATCCATTGTGGTGTAGATATGTTTCATCTATGAAGACTACCATGGGATATTCTTCTTATAACACTTAACGTTGTTGGACCACCTAAGGAACAAATTGTTTACCATAGTGTTCCTCCTTTGGCAGGAAATCCAGACCATGACCACACTTGTTCATAATTTTGGCCTCTCCAGAGATGCCCTCTCACATCATGGCCTCATAAGTTTACTAGTTGAGTATGCATTAAACATTGATGCCATGTATGAAGTGATGTAGCAAGGGTATCTATTAAAAATGCAGTTATTGCAACTTTTCTTAAAGTTGTAGTTGTTTTAGCTTGACCTCTAGGGAGCCCTGTTGTAAATCTCGAGAGTCGTACTACAACTCTAGAGGCTATAACTACAACAACTATGAATGTCAAAATTGTTGTCACTCTTGAAAATGAATAAAACCATGTTGCCACTCTCATGGAGGAAGAAATCAAAATTTCTACAATTTTTGTGACAAAGGAATGCCCTACTACAAGTTCATAGCAAGAAGAGGACATTCATGACGGGGATGTAAATATATTTAGAAGAAAGGTTGAAACAAAGAGGTTGAGGTGTATGCAAATAGACCTACATATGTAGCGACCCCCAAGAGGAAGATAACAAGATACATTAAAGAATCGAACAAAGTTGTTGGAACTCAAGTAGAAGAGGAAGAAACTCATGTTTTCACATAAGAACCAACAAGGGTGGAAGAATAATTTGTTATATCAGAAGAAGAAGTTATTATAGTCACACAAGAACTAACGAAGGTGATGAAGGAAGAATAAGGATTTGAGAAACCAGAGTTGGAGATCATGATTAAAGAAGTCCTTCTTGTGACATAAGAACCAACAAGGGGAGACACAAAAGAGAAACTTGTCAGTACACAATATCCAAGAAGAGGAGACATAGAAGAAGGCCTTGCTTCAACTATAGAAGTTGACATGGAACAACATGCAAAAGAAGAAGCTACAACACAAAGCACACCAACAGAAGCACAATAAATCGATCCCTCACTAGAACTGAGGGAGAAATTTAAGGTTAGGAAGCAGTAGAAAATAGTAGGTATTCTTTCCTTGATGCCCTTGTATACAAGGAACATGATACTTCCAGAGAAAAATAAAAAACTTCTTACCACAATTACATTGTTGAAGAGTGATATGAAGGAAGGTAGTCCCTTTGAAAAATTAGAATGTTTTTCTCAAATTGCATGTGTCATTTCTATAAAGGAAATAGGGGAATCTCTTCCAAAGGAAATGGAAATATTCCAAGAAGAACCACATGAGCAAGAAACCCTAGGAAAGGATGTCCAAATAGAGAAAACAAGAAATAAGATAATAGAATTTGTTGTTCAGATAGATCTTGTTGAGATGGAAGACCATGAAGTTCAAGTAAACCTCACAAATGAGTGGGAGAAAGCTAAAGAAGACAGGTGAATAGGATATCGGTTACTTATGAGGAGAATGTAATGCCCCTCATGGAACATCAAAAAGTTGTCAAAAAACTTAGATATAGACGGGCCACACATGGGCTAAGCAGTTGGAAATTCGCATGACCAAATATGAGTATTGGAAGAAGGGAATGGATGAATATTTTGAGAAGACTACCAAGTTACAAAAATATGTGGATAAAATGGAAGTATGTAAGATCTATTTTGGATTATAGGTGGAGGTTGCACTTAGCTATAGAGCCTCTTCTCCTATGCATTGGATGTACATGTAGGGGAAGTATTTCATGTTCCAGAGAAAAACTCTCATGATCTCCAAGCCCTATGAAATCACCTCTCGAAAGACATTCATAGATGCTTATTATGCATGCTCCACTAAGAATAAGAATCTATTGTGCGAGCTCTATCAACACAAAATTCTATTACATCATAACCCTATCTGAAACTCTAACCATTTTGGAGCCTAACAGAGTCCCCCTTGCCACAAATAGATATCATAATTACTTATTCTAAGTTATGCAAATATTTAAAATATTTATTTATCTAAATAAAGGGAAACATATACAAGTGTTTCAGACATATAAATCATTACTCTTACATATCATATATGAATAAACCTTACATTTGGCTATATTTTTAATAAATAGGATCATTTTACTTCTATTTTTATAAATAATATTAAATAAAACTTTAATTTTAAACATCCTTTATATAAATTTAATAATTAAATATTCTTTAAAAAAATAAAAAATATATATTTTTATCTCTCTAAATATAATAAATAAATTTAAATTTTAATAATATAATGCAATAATAAATATTATCAAAAAAAATTAAAAATTAATACGTTTTGATTTATATAAAAAAAATACTTAAAAAATGAATGATATATATACATAGCATTCAATTTTATAATAAATTTCCAAACAAGCTCAATCATTTTCCAAATTCATATAATTCCACTTTTAAAAAATATATCAAACATAATTTATCCAAAGCATTTAATTTAATAACTAATTTAAAAACAACCTCAATCATTCTCGCTTCTTTTTGCAAGAAGGAAAAATAAGAAAATAATCCACTTCACATTTATATAAAAAAGAATGTTATAAAAAATTAATTAAAAATAAATATATATATAAACATGACTAGAAACAAGCCACTAACAAGGCATGCATTATAATGGGGTTTTAATATTATTTTAGTTTGCAGCATAATAATTAACGTTATTTTGAGTTTTTACAACTTTCCTTTATCAAAAACTCTGGGACAAGGTTTTCTCCACGTAGAAATCTGTCACCTAACATACTGTTGAAGGAGTCTACAAAATGCAGACCATCCCAAAAGATATAGCTGTTCGGGTTACCACAAACAGTAGCATTCGAAGAACCACATTGACTTCTCGCTTCAAAATTATATCTTCCAACTTCTCCACAGCAAGCTTTCAATGGATGCTTCACACCTATAACAATAAGCATATTTAGTCAGTTACTTTTTGCGAAAAAACTTATAGTATTCCTTTCAACTTATTTAGTCAATCAATTTTCCGAAAAGGGATATATCTATATATATAAAATGTGGTAACATCTCTCTTCAGATTATGGTTATTCTATTTATATAAATAAATGGTGTTGTTGAGGTCTAATAGGTTTTCCACACTTATATATAAAATGTGGTAACATCTCTCTCCATATTATAGTTTTTCTATTATATAAAAAAAATGGTGTTGTTGAGGCCTAATAGGTTTTTCACAATTTTAAATTAGAATGGTTAATTATTCCACCGATACCATAATATTTGGCGATATGTATGGGACATATATGTATATTGCTTCACAATTATGTTGGGAAGTTATTTTTTTTTGTATATAGTCAGATGCATAAAAGATATTAAAATTATGTGAATATAAGATTAATAAAATGTTGTTGTTTTATTATAAATTATTGCTTTTTTTTGGTCTAAGTGTGTTGATTTTGCATTAGTTTGTTGTGTTTGCCCAATTTTAATCTATATTTCAAGGATATGTATAATATTATTATTTTCTTGTAAATTCAAAAATAATTTTTTAATTTTACGAGAAAAAAAAATTCTAATTTTTTATTATTTGAGCTTTTGATGCGACATAATTCCCCTAGTAGAAGACATTTTCTTTACTAATTTTGTGGGCATCCATTATGTCAGTCAGTGTAACACTAGCACTCACATTGTTATACTACTGTCCAATGATGTCAGAACTGACACGGTTGCAACTCCTTTAAATAGATGGAGGTTGAACAAATCTGCAATTAATATTATTATGTTTCATTATGCAGAGCTTTTAGTGTGGAGTTTTTATATATTGAGAAAATGTTTACACTCTCCACAATGTATTCGCCTGCACCATCATTGTAATCATGACGTGTTGTTCTCTTAATTTCTTCACACATTAGTAAGCATTTAAACAAGTTTACAAAATCTAATTACAATTATAGCAATGTAATAGTAATGAATGATTGTCTAGAGTTAAATTCTCTAATTTACAATTCTTCTTACTTACATTCTCTCACTGACAAAAGAAAATTTGGTGCACATAGAAACCATATACTATACATAGAAACCATATACTATACTTCTCGCTTGAGCAATTTTGAATTTGTATATAACTATAACAAAACGCAACATCCTAGAAACAAAGAAACGATCTAAAAAATGATTTATTAAAAACTTTTATATAAAAGTTAAAAAAATAATTATAGTCATAGATGTGGTCATGCATAGAAAATTATTTTTCTTGCTCCATTTACAATTTGTAAACAAAATGAACTTATATATGTGGACATCGGAGAACAATTCCTTCCTTCTTCCAAAAATAGGAAGGATTCGTACAGATAACACTTGATCAATCTCCATTATAGCTTTTTCTATCACACTCGAATAATAAACAAATGGCGACTTAGTGTATTCATGACATGGTGTCATGCTGTATGCAAAATCGATCACCCGTCTTCCCCGCAACTTACATATGGCCAAACAAATTTGATTTCTCTTTCATTATGTATCTCATAACATTGCTACGGGTTATGGGGTTTCTTATCACGTCATCACAACTTCATAAACATCAATCATAAAGCCTAGTACTCAGCCTTCAGTTTCTATTTAACGTGAGAAACTTTGTATAGAGTTCCATCCGGCTGCCATCTTTGACCCCAGAATCTAAGTTCCATGTAACCGGTTGGATATGAGCTTATTTGATTGCAGATTCGGGCATCCATCCTGGAAGAGAAAACTTGATATTGATCTTTGTTCTATAACAGTTGAATATCCGGAGCCTATGGTCGAAATATCATTGATAATATAAGCACATAGTGAACATGCCAAAAGGTAACTTTCAAACATCCAAGCGCCAATCACTGGAGCTACATTAAAAATTGTAAGTCCAGGTAGCAAGAGTAAACACAATTCAGCTCCACTCACTGGAGGTATATTAAAAACCATAATACCATATAGCAAGAGCAGACATAATTTAGTTGAGCGTGGAGATTAGTCGAACTGTATGTTATTATTACAATACTAATAATACTCTATTCGAAGTGCGGAAGAAGTTCATTATGCAGAGTTCGGAGGAAGTTCATTGTGGGTAGTGCGAAGGACCTTCGTATTCAGCGTAATGAACTTCCTCCGAAAACTGCATTTCGCATTCCACACAATCGTTTTCACATCTTTCTCGTTGCTGACATCAAAGTGCACATAACTTGCCAAAGCAGGAGAAAGGGTTTCCGTAAGCTTTCTGCCAACTTTCTCTACAACGTTTGCAATTATGACTTTCACTCGGTGTGTTGCGAATAGAGTGGTGGATATGGTTGTTGGTGGGGAACAGACTAGTTGCCCATGTACTCCTTCCTACTGAGCGCTTTAAAGGTCGAAAAGTTGACTAGGCAAAACAACTCCCCTTCCTATATCCCTTATCATTTACCACGAAGGGCTCCCTCCTTTCTATCATTCATCATGCTTAATGAGATGAATCAATCTCGCTATCAAAAAAATCAAATGAGCTCACCCAGCAATTCAATTTATAATGAAATGAAATTTTAACATCCACCAGACTAGATATATTCTATGGGACTACTAGTTTTCGTGTTTTTTGCCTTTTGAAATTCAATCCTCTTATCATTCAAATTAATGATGAGCTGACCCAACTTTCACTCTCTCACTGAAAATTCACTCCTAAGGAACCATTGTTAATGTATTGTTGTAATTGTCCTTGATGTCTTTGAAAGCATCACATTCCAAAATGAAATGTTTTTCCCATTCCACTGCCCCAGAAGTGAAAAAAGTACACACCTGCGCTTCTCAAGCTTCTTTAGGTCTTTTCCACAGACCTGTTTCACACCATAGTTGATGCGAATTAGTTCTTAATTGAGCAATAAGAATCTTTTCTCTCCATGAAATGCTAGCTCCAAAGTACTCTTTTTGTTGGAGATCACATGTGGGGTTGAATTCTTGAACATAGTACTTCTTCTTTCTACCCAACTCTTTTCCACATATATGCTTACGAAACTTCTCCATAACATAACTCTTCAAATCCTTGCTATTTGTTGGACAAGAATTGAGGTAAATATTCCATTTTTGCATCCATTTGTTGTTTTGTCTCATCCACGATTTATTTCTCACTCATTCCTTCATTGAAGATAACTTTAGCCCATCGACCTTCTCCCATTTGCTTAATTCTCTGACGATACCTTATGAAACACACCATAGCAATTTCTTCGATGGAAGTTGCTCCTATTTCACTCAGCATTATCTCATAAGAAACGGAACCTTTTATTTTAAACTTTCTCATGATCAAGCGTTTTTGGATTTTCTCAATTTGCTTCCATTTTGAGAAAGGGATGCTGCTAGCCCACAATTCACACCCATATAATATCACTGGACAAACTAGGAACCAAAAAAGCACTTTACTTGTTTCCCAATCCCATAACTTTGCCTCTCTGCATTTGTTTTGAAGAGCTTATAATGCTTTCCACCCTCCTAAAATTCTCTTCTTTTTGTAGTGCTCCCAATTAATCTTGTTGTTGAAATCAATCTCGAGGTACTTGTATTCATTTACTTCTTCAAGAATGTTGCATTCAAAGAAGAACGTATGCCGACTCTTCTTCTTTTGATTTGAGAAAATCATAATTTTGGTCTTGCTGGTATTGACTTGCATCCCCACTGCTTTACAAAATTTCTCAAGGGCATAAAGATGCATCTGCAATCCCTGGTCTGATTTAGCAATCAATACAAGGTCATCAGCATATAAAAGAATCTTTATCAGAAACTCCCCCAACCGAACACCATCCCCACCTTGCAGATTTAGCCACTCTTCCAATTTATCAATATTTAAACCAAAAAGAATAGGGGATAAAGGGCAACCTTGCTCTACTTCGATGTCACTTCTAAAGCTTTCTGAAATGCCTACTGAAGTTCTAATTTTGACTTTCACCTTTTCATAAAGCCTATGGACAACAACTCTTTAATGCAAAGGAATTTCAAGTTATTCCATTCTACTCCACAACTTATCTCTAGGGATTGTGTCAAATACCTTTTTGAAGTCAACAAAGTAGCAAAATACTTATTCCTTTCCCTCCCAACCCTTTTCAATAATGTGCCTCAACGTGATACATGATCTGTTGTAGAATGTTTTGAACTAAATCCTTCTTGCCCTTTTGCCCTCTTTTCTTTGACTTCTGCCCACTTATTGATTCTTTTTTTCACCATGCTGCTAAAGAGCTTTGCAAAAAAAGGATTGATCATAATAGTTATATAGTTGGAAGGATTATTAATGTCTCCACTTTTAAAAATAGGTAATACAAAAAGCAAATGTGATTCATTTGAATATAAAGTTCATTTTACATGAAAGTGACTTTAAGCTACTAATAATACCTTGCTTGTTATCCTCAAGTGAACTATCAGCACATCTGGAAAATATTAGCATACACAGCGCTATCTTACGCTTTGAGCTTACTGCACATCATTTAGGATTCGCATAGGTTCAACACCTTTCTTACTGGTATATGGCTCAAAGGTTCTGCTTCTTGTCTTCGTCTGTTCACTTCACGTCTTGTTGTGTGATGTTATCCATTCTTATGAGTAATAGGTAACTTGTCTATCTGTCAATGCTTTCCAATCTTTCAATGGTATCACAAGCAAGAGATTTTGTATGGCTTGAGCGCCATCCAGCGAGTGATTCCAGCAAGAAGTTGAAAATAATGGAAAAACTATGTAATATTGGAGAAAGTATGTTTCACAATTGTGCGTGTCCTAGATTAGGTTTAGTTTATGTTTTCTAGGAGATAGTTTTAATCTCCCTAAATTGATGTAAACCTATATATTTTGATTCCTTGATTAATGAATGTGTGCATCACTGCCCAAGCAGTCTCCAAGTGCAGCGTTCTCCCTATGAGCTTCTAGTTTCAGTATTTCAATTTTATCTTCAATTTTTAACATGGTATCAGAGCTAGTGAGTATTGGTAGCTGATTTGAGTGCCTTAGTGGTAGAGTTGAGCAGTGGTGGTTGGATTGAGTACCTTGGTGGCAGATTTAAATCCTGGTGGCTAGTTCATTTGATAGCATTGGTGGTTGGTTGATTCGAGAGCCTTTGTGCAAAGACGTCACTGCAAAACTTGTTATTTTGTTGAGTAAAGCCAAACCAGTGCGACTTTTTTCCCCATTCACGCACTGGAGAAAACAAAAAACAATGCAACATTTAACTTTTTTTTCTCGTGCTGATGCCCAATTACTCTAACTGATTTGGATCCCATAATCTCGAATTGGTGCGGTGGTGAGCTAGATCGTGATGGATGTGTGAGACGGACATTCTGGTGATTTGAATCATGTGTGAGTACGACATTCTAGTAAGTTGGACACTTTCACCAAGATCACTTGGTAAATTGTGTTAGTAGATCAAGAGTCGAAACAGAGACGTCAGTGTTCGCTGTTTCTTGAGGTTGAGACCGCAGAGAGGTTTCTTGTTTGTGTCTGGAGGTCGAGATCACATGGATGTGGTGTTTTGATAAGGTCGACATTGCTTTGAATTTGAGATATGTGCAAGATTTTTTAAGGTAGCAGAAGTATGTGGTGTGTAGAGTGGAACAGTCCACAACATTGCGTGGTGTACAACGGTCAAGATGTAGTGTCTGATCAGCATTCAAACAACATCGCCCAGCGAAGGAAGCAATGTGGTGCTTGAATCCGATGGGCTCGTGTATTTTATGAAGAGTCTCGAGCTGTATGCATGTTGCAGCGATGTTGGATCAGTGATAAGCATGCATTCTACAAGTTGAGTTATTCTACAACGGAGTGCAGTTTTTTTTTTTGACAATCCCTTCTTTGGCCGAGATTTGATGCTTTGAGGCTAAGATTTTTTTTTAATAAGTTTTAGATCGCTTGGAATATTGAGGCCAAGGTGTATTCAAGAGCCTGGGGATGTTGAGGCCGGAGTATATTGCTTAAATTCGGGTTTTGGGTGCGTTTTTTTGTGGTGCTTTGATGAGGTCGAGATCAAGTCGTCAACGGGTACATAAACTGATTGAATCAAGGTTATGGATCCCTTTTTGTGGAAGTAATTCTCTCTTGCAAAGAACCCATTTCCCGCTCCTTTGATACATTTTTTTGCTTTTTTTTTTAGTTTGAGATCACCGATGTTGATGTAGTTTTATTGTTGACCAGATCGATTGCTAGAGAATGAGGATTTTGTGGTGGAACCATACATCATTCCTATCACAATGAATAATCGCATTGCTGAAGCATATCTGAATAAGAGAAATAAGCTCAATGGGTCGAATTACATAAATGGGAAGTTCAAACTTTAGACACTGCTTGGGGGCTTGAATGCGTGGAAAATTGAAAATGGGGACGAAACAAAGTTGACTACAGCCAGAGGAGGAAGAGTTGCACCAATTCAAGATTGGGAGAAGAGGGAAAACAAAGCGAAGGTGTTGTTGAAAATGTCAGTGAAAGGCAACAACATTCCTCACATCAGAGAGTGCAAAACTACCAAAGATATTTGGGTGACTCTAAAGGATTTGTATGAGATAAAGAATACAAATCGCTTGTTGTTTTTGAAGAGTTAGATTCTCTCCATAATATTGGAGGAGAATGAATCTGTTGTTGCATTCATCTGTCGGATCAAAGCGCTGAGAGACAAATTGGGAGACATAGGGGAGAAAGTGTCCAACATTGATCTCGTCTCAAGTACCTTCAATGGTATGACTCATGATTATTAGATGTTTATTACAGGGCTGACAGCGAGGGAGAAAGCTCCCACCCTTGAAGAATTGACAGTAGGAAGAAGAGAGGTGTATGAATCTGAAGCATCGAAATGCAGATCTTGCATTGATGGCGAAGAAAAAAACTTTCAAAGGGAAACCATGAGTAGAATAGAAAGGTGGTGACCCCAGAAAAAGTTGTTCCATGGTATGTCATCAACTAGAAATGATTTAGGAATGAAGTGTTTTTACTGCAGTAAAAGTTGTCACATTTCTAGAAATTGTTATAAAAAGAACATTGATGAAGCTAGACACAGACATAAGATGCATACAATGCACTTTGCTGACGAAAATCAAAACCCTGACCTCAAATTGTTTGTGTCTAATTTTTCTTTTTCTGCTAAGACTGATGAGGTCGAAACTTGGTTTGTGGATTCTGCAGCTTGCACTCATATGACAGGTAATAAGCACTAGTTTGAAAGTTTTAAAGATATTAGCAATGGTGCTAATGTCTACCTTGGTGATGACAAAGCATACTAGATTAAATGATATGGAGATATTCCTGTGATATTGCCTGATGGTAATATCAGGCGCATCCAATATGTCATGTATGTACCAGACATTAAAAAGAATTAGATCTATGTCTCCATCATTGCAAATCAAAACTTGAAGGTAGAATTTTTGAAAACCTATTGTGTGATGAAGGATTTGCTAGATCACGAGAAGTCAATTGCATCTGGAATATGAGTTGGAGGCCTGTATAAGTTGAATGTTACAAATGTGCCACATCAAGCTTTAACTTCAACAACGATGACAACAAAGAATCTTTGGAATCAAATATTTGGACACATCAATTTTCATGACCTATTGTTGCTATAGAAACAAGGTATGGTTAATGGACTTCCTGTTTTAAGAAATGCACACATTGATTGTGAAGGATGTGCACTTGGAAAAATGCATAGGGATGAATTTCCCTCATATTTAAATAGCAGAAAGAGAGATATACTCAAACTTGTCCACATTGATATATGTGGGCCGATGCAGACAAGGTCCTTAGGAGAAGCTTACAATTTTATTGTTATTTGTTGATGATTTCCCAAGATATACCTAGGTATATTTTCTCAAAAAGAAAAGTCGTACGTTTGAATATTTTAAAGAATTCAGAAGTATGGTTGAGAAGAAAATAGGGAAGGTCGTCAAAATTCTCCACTCAAATCAAAGGGGAGAATACAAGTTTGGAAACTTCATCAAATATTGCAGGGATCATGGAATAATTTAACATTTTACAGTACCCCACACTCCACAACAGAATGAGGTTGCAAAGAGAAAGAACAGAACTCTGGTGGAGTGTGCACGCAACATGTTGAAACCTAAGAACCTATCTAATGGCTTTTGGGAAAAAGCTATTAATACTACAGTGTATTTAAAAAATAGAAGTCCAACTAAGAGTCTTGATCTGAAGACTCCATTCGAGGCTTTATATGGTTTTAAGCCCACAGTCAGTCATTTAAGAGTATTTGGTTCGAAATATTTTGCATATATTCCTAAGGAGGATAGGAGGAAATTGGATGCTAAAGCCATAAAATGAATATTTTTAGGGTATTGTTCTGAGTTCAAATCATATAAATTGTTTAATCCATCTACTCACAAGGTTTTTGTGAGTAGAGATGTTATCTTCCATGAATAAATAAAAAAACTATGAGTAGCACATGCATTTACTGATTAATTATAGTAATGATGAAGCCAAAGATAGCCATGTACAGCAATAGCAACAACAACAAAAATAAGAATCTAGTGATGTGGGTACAATCAACGATTCAAGTCCATTCAGGAGTGAGCAAGACATATTTGAGGCAAGTCCGCTACGAAGGAGATCAAGCAAGCAAACTCACTTACCAACAACGTATAAATACTATGCTCTTATGACTAGTATTTTAAATGTTATTGAGCCTATGAATTATAATGAAGCAAATCAGTATGATGAATGCAGGTCAACTATGAAAGAAGAGTATGAGACAATCATTAAAAGAAAAACCTGGGAATTAGTTGAACTGCCAGAAGGGAAACAACCCATAGGTTGTAAATGGTTATAAACACCTAATTTCAAAGAAGATGGTAGTGTAGACAAATATAAAGCTATGTTGGTAGTTAAAAGGTACTCACGAAAAGAAGGGATTGATTATGAGGAGACCTTTGCTCCTGTAGCTAAGTTAAATATTATTAGAATGTTAATAGATTTAGCTACAAACCATCATTGGAGTTTACACTAGGTACATGTGAAATATTCTTTTCTAAATGGAGACTTGAACGAAGAGATGTATTTAACACAACCTGAAGGGTTTATTAAACAGGGGCAACAACATTTGGTTTGTAAATTGAAGAAGACATTGTATGGATTGAAACAGTGACTCAAATCTTTGTATCAAAAAATAGACTCTTTCTTCTTGCAGCATGGTTATAAAAGAAGTAAAAAATGACCCAAATCTGTATATCATATTTGATTCAAAGGGGAAGTTTGTGTTGATTTATTTATACGTTGATGATCTAATTGTTACTAGAAATGATGATGAATTGATTAAGAAAATCAAAGTGCAGATGTCACAGGTTTTTGAAATGAAGGAATTTGGAGAATTACATTATTGTTTCGGTCTTGAAGTCTAGAGGGATTTTGGCCAGACTTTTCTCACTCAAGGAAAGTATGTCAGGGGATTATTGAAGAAATTCAGAATGGATCAATGTAAAGCTGCCTCAATACCTATACAACATAATGTTAAACTTCAGAATGATGATGGTTCTAAAGAGGTGGATGCTACATTGTACAAACAACTAGTTGGAATTATGATTTATTTGACTAAAACTAGACTTGACTTAACATTTCCAGTCAGTGTGTTCAGTCAGTTTATGTCAAAAGCTCTTGAGAATCATTGGATGGAAGCAAAAGATGTCTTAAGGTATCTTCAAGGAACCATCAATTTTTACATTAAATATACTCATTCTTTTGATGTTAAACTGACGGGTTCTTCAGATTCAGACTGGGTCAGAAATTTAGATGATAGAATATTCGTAACAAGTTATGCTTTCAATATTGGGTCCAGAGTCATTTCTTGGAGCAGTAAGAAGCAGAGTATTGTATCCTTATCTTCAGCAGAAGCAGAGGATCAAGTTGTATGTGCAGCCACTTGTGAAGCAATTTGGTTGAGGAGACTTCTTCATGATGCAGGAGAAGAACAAAAAGATGATACAATGATTAAATGCAACAACCAAAGTCTAATCAAGCTGACAAACAACCCATTTTTTCATAGAAACATAAAACATGTTGATACTCAGTTTCACTTTGTTAGAGAAAAGGTTTAGTCTGAAGAAATTCTTATTGAATATTGTAACACCTATGATAATGCAGCTAGATATCTTTACCAAGCCCCTTGGGAAGATTAAATTTGAATTGTTTGGAGAGATGTTAGGTGTGAAAGTGAACCCTTTCTCCGTTAAGGGGGAGAGTTGAAAATAATGGAGAAATTATGTAATATTGGAGAAATTCTATTTCGCAGTTGTGCATATGTCCTAGATGAGGCTTAGTTTCTATTTTCTAGGAGGCAATTTTCATCTCCCTAAATTGTTGTAAACCTATATTTTGATTCCATGATTAATGAATGTCTGCAGTAATGCCCAAGCAGTCTCTAGGTGCAGCTTGCTCACCTGTGGGCTACTAGTTTTAGTGTTTCAATTTTGTCTTCTATTTTTAACACGAGTGGTACGAGAGCTAGAAAGGGAGTACCAGTGAGTAAACTCGGTCAAATTCAACCAAATCTACTATTAAGTAAACTTCTACTTCGGCCCGAAGATTAGGGATATGAAAGAAAGGTTTTATGTAAGATAGAGAGAATTGGGGTTAGGTGCCTATGTTTGTGAATTTCCTAGGTCTAAAATGGTGCTAGCATTATGAATGTCCTCGGGTGTAATGGTCATCTTGCTTTCTTGTCTTATCAAATCTAGTATGTGCTCGTTCAAATTGGTAACTTGCTTGATTGATATTTTTTTGATAAATGAGCTTGTTATTTTTTGTGCATATGAGCAAGGTGGGTCTCGAGTCTTTTTAATGTCAACACATAGTCACAGGCATTAGAGATAATTGGTGACTACATTCCTCAATTAAATAATAAATCAATTCAACTTTATTGTGCGAAGGTGCGATACAACCATTGTGCGGAGATGCAAAGTAACAAATAAAAACTCTAAAATATCAAATTTTCCATAAACTTTGATAAATCACAAAAACATTAAAAAAAAATAATATATATCAATCCATATGATCAATAGGCTTTACAATGGACATCTTCATGGGAACATTTTGGGAGGAACGAGCAAGAATGGGCAATAGATTTTTTGCTTTGTCAAGCCTGGAGAATGGAGGGGAACAAGAATCCTTTGTGGTCCTCGTTCCTCCTCCCCATTATCCCTTGATGCCGAGGTACCCAATCGAATCCCTTGGAGTTTCCTCAATGTAGTTGGAGCTCCGACAAGGCCTTTTCAAGGTGCTTGGCAAGCAGGGATCTGTAAGCGTCACCTCCACCGCGAAGGTCGTCAATTGCTTTAAGGGTATCGAGGATGCCACCGTTGATGCCACTCACTACAAGACCCAAGATGTCTATCAACCTTCGGTTGTTAATGGAGAAGAAGCAAACGTGAAGGAGATGGGGAGGGTTTTACTAGGAACCTTTGAAACGACTGTCCATCTCATTGATCACAGTGTTAGATTTGTTGGCCCACATGAAATTGGAACTGAGGCACAAGATAGAATTCTCTTCATGCACCCTTGCAATAAGTCTGAGCTTGACATCGCTGCCCTTGCATGGCTATTGCATGGATTCGGGCCAACCCTTCTCATCAAGGGAAGGAGTATTAACTTCAAATCCGTCAATGATCCAATAGAACAGCCTCTCAGCACACTGTATGGTCCATACCAAATCCAAATCTGGAGGCATGCATTCATAAAGATTTCTTTATGGCTTGGACCACAGCCCCAAATTGCAGAGATAGGAAAACACTACAATGGTGAAGATCTAGGGTTTGGGATTTGGACGAACCATGCAACAGATCGGGGGAAAACTCAATCGGACTCAAACCCTAGAGATGTGGATCTCATACAGCTCTTCATTAAAGCACCAGAAAGCAGGCATTACTGCTTGACGTTATGGAAGGGCAACAGCATCCAGGATCTACGGAATAAAATACATAACCTACTTGGCATACCAGAACAGGGGCAAAATTTGATCTACACGGGACGCAGCCTACAGGACAACTACACCCTTCAGGAATACAACATAACCACATATTCAACCATCATCATCAACCTCCGTCTGAGAGGTGGATGTTCTGGAACCAGCTCAAAGAATACAAGTTCCAAGAACACAGGCTCCTTCAAGGATGCTGTCAAAGGTAAAGGGAAAGCGCAAGCCAATCCTGCAACAGCCCCTGCCCTTCCCGGGCCCTACATTGTTGAACAAAAAACTGAGAATCCTGCTCTCACCATTGCAATGCCTCAGGTAAACCATTGCAATGCCTCAGGTAAATGCTCTGTACTCAGATCTATATTCCCACTCAGTTATTTGTAGATTCAACGGGTATTCGCCTAGATCTGGCGACTTGCACCACTGGATGCACACTACTTGGACACCAAACTGCGAAATATACTTATGCCCAAAATGTTTTTTTATTGTAAGATTCAACACAGAATAGGAAAAGGAATACACTACTAGGAAGGTAAACTCTAGAAGAAAGACATAGTTGAATAAATGGTTCGGTTAGATGAAAATGAACCTTGAGATCTAGTTGAGTTGCTAGTTGGAAGGAAGCTAGCTGATTGAAAATAGTTTTTAAAAAAGGTTGAATGTAAAAGTTAAAAAGGAGAAGTAGAAAGCTCACTTCATAGCAAACAGATATTCTCAGGTAGAGAGAACTATTTTTGGTCAATTATTTTCTCCTATTGCTAAAATAACTTCTCGTATATTTTTTTTGTTTATTCTTGCCACTTTTGATCTTGAAGTAGAGCATATAGACATGAAAACAAAATTATATGTGGGGATCTTGAGAAAAAAAATATACTTGAAACAAGTATATAGGTTTAAAATGAACGGAAAGAATGGGTTGGCTTGTAAGTTGAAAAAGTTATTATATGGGTTAAAAAAATCACAAGGATGTGGTACCACAAATATGTTACTTATATATTGGGACTTGGTTTCTGAATAAGAAAAATCGATCATTGTGTGTATTCCAAGCTAGTTGGTGATCATTTATTTATATAGTCATGTGCATTAATGATACGATGTTGATTGGAATAAAGAAGGAAATTATCATGGATTCCAAAACTATTTTAACATTTGAATATGATTTGAAAGATATTCGTGCTACAAATTTAATTTTGGGCATGAAAATTAAGAGGAATTTTTGAAAACATGAAACTATGGTTGAATCAGAGGGAATATGTTGAGAAAATATTGAAAAGGCTTATTATGCAAGAATGTAAAACCAATCAAGGTCTCTATTCCTATAGGTGAAAAGTTGTATGTGGATTAGTGTTCCAAGGCACAAAAGCAAGAGGAAATATCCCTATGTTAGTGATATTAGTAATTTGATGTATGCAATGGCCTATACAATGGGAGTTTTAAGTAATTATATGTCAAAACCAAGGAAGGGAAAAGGGTTTCTAGATATTTGTATGGTGTTGTATATTATGCAATTTACTACAAAGTAAATCCTAAACTAGACGACGTGTTAGGTGTGGATTTACTAACATAGACTAGTTCAAATATCTACAAGTGGTTATGTGTTTAACCTATTTCTAGATTAAATTAATTGGATGAGCAAAAAATAGTTTGTGGTTGCACTCTCAACTACAAAAGCTAAATAGAAGGTAACCATTCATGCAAATAAGGAAGTCCTATGGTTATAGAAATTATGTTTAGGTATCATATTTGTATAATAACCTGTAAGGTTATATTGTGATTTTCTAGCAAAGAATTTTATTTGTGAAGCACATTGATGCTCATTTCCACTTTGCATGAGTCATGGTAGTAGACCAAAATGTGTCACTAGTGAAGGTTGATATTATGAGGAATGCTACAAACTTGTTGATAAAGTACGCTAGTTCTAAAATGTTCTCTTGGTGTAGAGAAGCGATGGGCATTGTTACTCATTGGGTGGTGGTGGTGGTCGTGGTGGAATTATAATTATCATTATATATAAAGAGTTAAATTTATGGGTTGTCTTTGACGGTTGCGACGACTGGTGGCGGGGAGATGTGGCGGAAGCAAGGGTTTCTGTAAATCTAGGGTTATCAACAGCGGGGCCGTAAGAGGGGCAGCAACGGAAACAAGTGCAGGAGAGTAAATCTTCTGCGCACAAACCGGGTCTGCGACATCATAAAAAGAGGAGGAAGGGTATATAAAGCAGGGAAGAGCTGAAAGAAGACATGGCAGGGGAACCAGGGAGGGGATAGATCCCCTCCTACAAAAATGTGATAGCGAGAGAATCAAGTAGAAGCGGAATACAAAGAGAACCAAGGGAGAACAACAAAGATGCGCCAGTAATGGGGAATCAAGGGCAAACAATACTTGGAGGCAGATGTCTACCCAGAGCTCTGAAAAAACCAAGGTTCGTAATCCCTAACAACAAACTTGAAGAGTACAGGTGTTATATGGGGGACCATGCTTTGATATGTAAGTTTGTAGGGTTTGGCCGTCGGAAAAGGACCTGGCAAAGTGGATACAACAAAGATGGAAGCCGAAAGGGCATATAGATATAAAGCTAGGGGCAAAGGGTTTTTTCACAGTGATATTTTCAAACTTATAAGGTAAGGAAAGAATTTTTGAAGGGGGGCCGTATTTCATGAATAATGTTGGGTTATTTATGAGGCATTGGGAGGACTGCTACAATCCAAACCATGAAAAGATGTTAGCAGCACCTATCTGGGTAAGAATGTTTGGCTTACTAATGGAGTTCTGGGACCCTGATATCCTGGAAGGCATAGGCAATACAATCGGGACCTTTGTCAAAGTAGTGGAGACAACAAAAATAGGGAAGTATACATCCTATGCTAGGATATGCGTATATATGAATATAGCAGAACCGCTGCCAAAGTTCATAGAGTTAGAATACCATGATAAAGTATGGCAGCAACCGATGGATTATGAACATGTACCCTTCAGATGCAGAAGGTGTCATGAATACGACCATCTCTTCAAACAATGGCCATTGAACAATGCAAAGGAAAAATCAAGGAAAAAGAAGAAGAAAAAAAGAGGAAAGAAGGTATAGAAGGAGGGCAAGAGGGTTTCTAGGAAATACCCAGAAAAAGAAGACCAGGGAAAGAATTGATAAGAATGCAACAACCAGTGAAAACAGTGACAGTAGAATGTCAAAACAAGTTCAAGGCCCTACAGGAAGAAGAAGGGGAGATGGAAAAAGAAGAAAACGTGGAAGAGCCTATGGAGCTCATAAAAGATATAAAGGAGCCAGATCTAAACCAGGGTAGCATGGTGGGAGGAGAAGTAGAGGAAAGCATGGATATGACAATAGAACAACCTCAGACAGATTCGATCCCCAGAAAGATAGCAGAAGCGAGGAGGAACGAATAATGAATAGGCTTTTACAGGATTGGAAAAATCTTGATGAAAGGTTTATCCTGGAAGTCCAAAAGCAACTGTATAAAGAGACATTTCAAAAATACAAGGAAAAGAAAGGAACTACTCAGGCAAATCAAATAGATCAAACAGGATCGCAAGGAAACCCAAGTTTAGGAATGGACGGCTCTGGCAAAGGCGGTAGGAAAAGAGGGAGGCAGACAATGAGCGAAACCATTCAAGTGGTTGGAGAAACACTGGTTAACTCAGGCAGAGTCATACCTCTTTCAGAGGTATTTCAACAACCCTCCAAAAAGTTATAAAATGATAGTAACAATTTGGAATATTAGAGGCCTTGGCAGTAAAGGAAAATAGAGATATCTGAAGGAAAGAGTGAAGAAAGATAAACCCAATATAATGATAATCCAAGAAACGAAGATCAGCTCCCAAAAATTGGAAGAAATAATGAGAAAACAAAAAATTCGTTATGAGGTGATGGGTCACGATGCGAATGGCATGGCAGGAGGTCTAGCAATCCTCTGGAATCCTAAGGAGGTGCATTTTGAAAATTGGATAAGCTACCCCGAATCCTCTCAGGCCTATTCAGATTGATAGGGTCATCTAAGTGGATTCTCATCACAGGGGTCTATGGGCCGCATATACCAAGGGAACGAAAAAATTTCCTTAAAAACATGCAAACCATCCGAAATATCTTCCCAGGGTCTCCATGGATCGTAGGGGGAGACTTTAATATGATAAAAACGATAGAAGAAAAGAGAGGAGGTATAAATAGACCGGGTCAAGATATGGAGGAGTTCAATGAAATGATTACAGAGCAAAGATTGGTAGACATCCCGACAATAAACGGTATCCACACTTGGAACAATAGAAGAGGAGGCAGAAACCAAATTGCCTCCAGGTTAGATCGATTCTTAATATCAGAACAAATAATGAACAGGGATGTATTTGTGGAGGCCATGATAATGTCGGCGATGGGCTCAGATCATTGGCCAATTACATTGGAGATAGACATCAAGAAAAACCCCCTCAACAGACCTTTCAGGTTTGAGGCCTTCTGGCTCAGGAATCCACAGTTTATATCTAAGGTAAAGGAATGGTGGACTCAAAGTCAGCAAAAAGGAAAAGATAAGATGCATACCTTTCATCTAAAGATCAAAGAACTCAAAGGGAAAATCAAAAAATGGAATAAGGAGGAGTTTGGAAACATATGAATGGAAAAGCAGAGACTAGAGCAAAAAATGGAAGAGATACAACAAAAAGTTATTATAGAAGGACGAAACGAAGAGAGAAGTAGAGAGGAGGGAATCCTAATTAGCCAACTTGAGGAACGGAGGAAACAGGAAGAGATCTTATGGAAACAAAAGTCCAGGATAAATTGGCTCCGTGAAGGCAAAAGGAACAAAAAGTTCTTTCACCAGGCCATGATCCAGCATAGGCAAAGGAACAGAATTTTCTCCATCAAAAACGAAGAAGGGGAGAGGATAACAGAACACGAAAGGATTGAACAGGTACTAGTAGGGTACCACAAAGATCTACTGACGGAACCACAAGTGGATAGAGGTGCGGTGACAAAAATAGTCTGCAAGGAAATCCCAAAGATAACAACGGAAGACCAAAATATGGCATTGATAAGGGTACAAACGCTAGAAGAAGTGGAGGAAGTTGTGAAGCGTATGAAGAAAAACAAGGCCCCAGGACCGGATGGATACACAGCAAAATTTTACTAGGCAGGCTGGCATTTTCTTGGACAAGAGATATTGGAGGTGGTAGAGGAATCTCGCATTAATCAGAAGGTATGGCCGAGTCTTAACTCTACTTTTTTTACTCTGATTCCTAAAAGTGCTAATTCTGAATCTGCCCAAGGTTTTCGCCCAATTTCCCTTTGCAACGTAATTTATAAAATAATTGCTACATTGCTGGCTAAAAGATTGAAACCTATTCTCTCTAGTATAATATCCCCAGAGCAAACCGGCTTCGTGGAGGGAAGGAAAATCCTTGATGGATTAGTAGTTACCCAGGAAGTGATCCATTCTCTAAAACAAAAAAAGCAGAGGGGGATGATGATAAAACTAGATTTCTCAAAAGCTTACAATCGCCTAAACTAGAAGTACCTCAAGGCAATCCTTAGGGCTTTTGGGTTTAGTAACAGATGGATAGACTGGGTATATAATATGATATCAATGCCTAACTTTTCTATAATGTTGAATGGGGCGCCAACATCGACCTTCAACGCCACTAGAGGATTAAGACAAGGGGACCCCTTATCTCCTTTTTTGTTTATCTTGGCTGCGGAAGGTCTGGGAAGGTACTTCAAAAAAGAGCTAAGGGAAAGAAAGATCAAAGGGCTGAGGTTATGGGGAAGCAATCTGCCTATCACACACCAACAGTTCATGGACAACATCATTCTTTTTTGTGAGGTCTCTCTAAAGGAAGTAAGGGGAGTTAAAAGGATTTTGGATTTGTTTATGGAAGCCTCGGGTATGGAAATCAACAAAGATAAATCTTGTACTTTTATCTTCAATACCCCAGAAACGATAAAAGCTCATTTAACCAGAACGTTGGGATTCCGATATGGAGAACTACCAACAAAATACCTAGGAAATCAAATAGATGTAAATCCTACAAGAATAGCAAACTAGCAGCAAATAATAGAAAAACTCAAGAATAGACTTGAGAACTGGTCCTTTCGCTCGTTGAACATAGCAGGACGACTGGTGCTCCTAAAATCAGTTCTCCAATCCATACCAATCTACCCTCTATCGGTTATGGCGACTCCCAAGGGTGCATGTACGAAAATGGAGGAAATTTTCAGAAAATTTATATGGGGAGGACCAAAACAGCAAAGGAAATGGGCAATAGTATCGTGGAAAAGTCTGACAAAACGAAAAGAAGAAGGAGGTCTAGGACTCTGAGACCCAGGCAACCTAAACCAGGTTCTAGGAGCGAAGCTGTGGTGGAGGTGAGTGAGGGGAGGAAATGACTTGCGGAAAAAAATATGGACACAGAAATATAATATGCCCTCAACATCAGAAGGCATCCTCAGACTTGAAGAAACCCCAAAAGGATCTACAATATGGGAACTGGCAAGCCAGAATAGAGACATCATAAACAAATATGCCTTTTGGGAAATAAGGGGAGGAAATACAGCAAGATTCTCGGAGGAGGCATGGCAGCAAAGAGACAAAATGGTCAGTATCCAAGCTCTGCAAAGCACATATCAGAAGGCTGTTATGGAGGGGCTAGAGTGTGTTAGAGATTACTGGAAAGAAGAGGAGCCAGATGAGACATGGAGAACATGGAGAAAACCAGAAGAATGGGACGAAAATATAGATCAGGAACAGAAAGGGATACTTGTAAAAGAATTGGAGTCAAGGAAAATTAAAACTAGAGCGGGACAGAATATTCTCAGATGGGGAAAATCCACAAGAGGAACCTTCACAGTCAAAGAGGCCTATTATTTAACAACCTGCCAGGAGAGAGAGGAGGAAACTTTGGACTGGGGAAAAATCTGGAGTAATAAATGGTGGCCGAAGGTTACTATATTCGCATGGCTAGTTGGGAAAGAAAGAATTCTGACGTGGGATAAGCTTCAGAAACGAGGATTCCAAGGGCCCCCGAGATGCAGCCTTTGCAAACAGGAGAATGAAACCTAGGAACACATTCTGAACTCTTGCCCATTTTCTCAACAACAATGGGTTGAAGTCAGGAACCTCTTTGGAAAATCTAATAGGGACCCTCTGGATATTAAAAAAACCATCTTCGAATGGGGAAAAGGTCAATTCTCATTCCCGGTTGTAGGGAGAACCTAGAATCTAGCCACAGGTTTTGTTATATGGCTAATATGGAAGGAACAAAATCGAAGGATCTTCTTAGAAAAAGTCAATCCACCAGAAAAGATATGGAGACGAACGCAAAAATTAATTAGGGAGATTGTTCTGGCTGAGACCTGGGAGGAAGAGGATTGGAGAGCAAACCCTGAGGAAGGACGAATCCTAGCTAATCTAAATATGGAATATGGTATGGTGTATCCCTTGAAAGAAAGACAACAAAGATCTCAAACCCAGATTCCAGAGAAATTCAGTTATCCCGGGGAAAACTTCATTAAATTGAATTTTGACAGGGCTTCCAAAGGAAACCTAGGCCGGCAGGCTTTGGAGGTATCTTTAGAGACAGTGAAAGATGCACTAGATGGGTGTATGTGGACTGGGGAGGCATACTGACCAACAATGAAGCAGAATTGATGGTTGTATACCAGGGCCTTAGAATTGCAGTAAGAAATGGCTACACAAACCTGGAAATTGAAGGTGACTTGCAGATAGTAGTTGAAATGCTTAGAAATCTCAATAATGGGAAGGAGTGGGATCAAGTTGCAAGAAGTTGGAGAATGGCAGGGATCATTCAAGACTTGGCAGACATATTGAAGAGAATTGAATATAAAATCATCAACCATGTTAGGCGAAAAGGAAACAAAGTTGCATACTTTCTTGCAAATTGGGGATGCAAAGAACAGGGAAAAAAGGTGGATAACATCTGGCCAACGGTAATGAACAGACCAGGATGTGAGAACCTCATCATAATAATCACTCAGGACCATAATGGAACAACAGCTCTATAAAAAGGATCCCCAGAGACCCTCGATCGGGGTGGAAACCACAGCGATGAGGATGATTAATATGGCGAGGGCGAAAGGCCATGAAAATCCTTATGGTATACGGGTAATGATGACGACAAACAAGAAGATCCACAGAGGGGATATAATTCCAAGGAGGAGTAGAGGCGGAGTAATGAAAACCAGAAGTGGTGGTCGATATGCCCCAGTGATGGGACATGGGTATGATGACATAGAGGTAATACAAGGGGGAGTGGATAATTATGAAAACTGCAAGTGGCAGAAGGAAGTGGGGAATAGGAAAGAGGATGGGCGGAAAGGTAAACAATATGAAGAAGGAAGGAGGCGCGGGGGAAGGAATATAGTAAGTGCAGTCCGAGGGAGAGCGCAAAGAAACAGAGCGGTGAAGACCATAGCAAGGAGTAAAGCAGGAAGGAGAAGGCAGACAGTCAGTCTACCTACGGAGAGAAGAATGAAGAGGGAAGCGACTAAGACGAGCAGGGGAAAAAAGGGAACGGGTAAGGCAGGAGATATGGCTAACTCTGGGGAAGCATGGGAATAGTATCAGACAGGTATGGACAGGCCAGAAGAGGAAGAGGAGATGTATAGCTCAGAGCAGGATGGTTAAGAGCAGCAAAGGAGGAACGCAATGATGAAAGGGAAGAACCAAAGGATAGGCATCAGGAAGAACAGAGGAGCAGAGAGAAGGGATGCAGAGGACGAAGGGAGGAAGGGGACCTTGGTGGCCCTTCCGACATTACGTGCCAGGGTAGCAGAGTAAAGGAGGATAACAAAGGGAGCAGAGGATGGGGATGGAATCGTAGAGGGAGAGGGCAAGGAAGACCGACTGGAAATCAGGCAAGAAACGAACCATCGCCGCAGGGTAGAAGAAGGGGCAGGAAAATGCTGAAACGGAGAGTCCAGCATGCTAAGAGTGCTTACAGCGAAAACACCGACGAGGATATTTGAAAAATTATCCAGAGAATGGAGGAAGATGCTATTCAGGGACAATCGGATCCTGAAATGTACGATTGGGAATACTTGCTGACGGATCCAGGGAATACCAGAGGAAGGATGTCCCTGTATAAACAAGCACTTCACATATACTGGGTTATGAAGAGGCTGCTGGCAAAAGCCATGGAGAAATTCGCTATGGAGATGGCTGAACTAGCCCAGGGAATGCCTAACCTTAAAAAAGAGATGAAAAACATTCAGGTGACCCTTCTTATGCAGGATAACAAACTGGAAGAGATAAAACAACAGATAAGGAAGATCGACACATGAATAAAGGAAGAAGTCGACCAACTGAAAGCCATGGCAAACTGATACCTGGAGATATGTATAAATGTTCATATTTAGGATGCAGAGAGTCAGTTCTAATTTTTGTCAAAATATATAATGCAGATAAGAGTTAGTAGTAATCTCTTTGACTGTTTAGTTTACTTAGCCTGGACAAGAAGACTTAGCATTTTTTGTTTATGGATGGCTGTTAAAAACTTAAGGTGGCCAACAGACCCGGTTTCCCTTCGGGGCGGGTTGAGGCAACCATGTGCATGTATAGGTTTCAACTCGAATTAATAGAATATGAATGGACCAATGTTAGTTTACAAAAAAAAAAAATTATGGGTTGTCTTTAAATTTGATTTTTTGAAAAAAATCCGTTTATTTTCCGATTTAATTTGTTTACATTCCCAGTTAGGAATTTATTGAAATCAGAAGTTTGATGGGTGAACTTTGCACAATCAAAGTGCCTTAATTTGTCTACATTCCTGGTTAGGAATTTATTGAAATCACAAGTTTGATGGGTGAACACAATCAAAGTGCCGCAAGGTATTGAAATCACAATTTTGATGGGTGAACTCTCCACAATCAGCCACAAGGTTTTTCAAGGTGTTGAATCTATATATGCAATCGGAAAATTAGTTTAAACAACACAAATCAAGAATTCACCACAAATTTTTCGGCCAAATTCAGAAATCTACTAAAACTCCAAAAAGTCCACTTAAAGGCAACTCTTAAATTGAGGTTAGTTTTAGTGTTGGATGAAAAAACTATTTATGCAATAGCAAGATGTTGGCACCCAGATTATGTAAAAGACTTGGTCAAGCCTATACAACTAGAGAGTAGCATAACTCTCTAATTAGTTTCTTCTCTCAATCACTTTCTATAAAATTTTAACTTTCAACCACTTTCTATAAAATTTTAACTTTGAAGTTGATAAGAACTAAATCCCTCAAAACTTGATGATATAAGCTTTCTTCATCTTATAAAAATTATTCTTGCAAGTTGAAATACTTAAAATAAAAAAACATAAATATTAAAAAAATAAAAACTAGTTAAACTAGTCTATATCTATTTTAACTCCAGATTTATGTAACTCCTAAAGAAATTAAATTTCTCATAGTGCAAATCTTGTTTTTGAATGGGCCCCAATAGATTTTATCCATCTCTACATTTGATAAATCAAAAATTACGATGAATCTAAAATAACTTATAACAACATCAATTATTATTACAAATATCTTAAATAAAAAATAAAAACACTTCTCTTTAAAATTCATTTAATTACCAAATTCAGAACATCAAAATGGTTTAGGCCGGTTCAAAAGAGAGCTATTCCTCCCATGTTTATTTAATTACAAAACGTTTATTTAATTACAAAATTCATGGAACATAAAAGTAATAAGCTAATTCTTTAAATAAAAAAATTGAAATATTTTAAGAGACTGTCTTAAAATGTCATAAAATTTGTGCTATTTTTCAAAAAAGTTAAGAAAGTTAAGAAATGAGAAAAAGTCACGACCAACCAGCAATAGGTGGAAATTGAAAACTTTTTAAGAGACTGTTTTAAAATGTCATAAAATTTGTGCTATTTTTCAAAAATAAGTTAAGAAAGTTAAGAAATGAGATAAAAGGTCACGACCAACCAGCAATAGGTGGAAAATAGCGTTGTAATTTACTCATTAAATGAGCTATGAAAAACCTTCACATGGATGGTACTTTTTCAGTTGATCCCATAGGTTGATTGCAGTTTGCAAAAGCACTTAAATTCGATTAAATTTGGTAATTTTTCACTTCATCTCTACACTTTGCTGCTAAAAGGCTGGAATGTTAGTCGTTTGTTTAATTATTCAGTTGTTTGTTTAATTGTCGAATTATTGCAATCAACAAAGAGCAGAGCAAGTTTAATTTTCTAGATTTAGTCAGTTCCCGAGGCTCAGATGCAGAGTACCTGGCGTGGTTGCCCGTGTCTGTCACCGTCAGCACCACTTTCGGGTATCCTCTGAATTTTCATTTTCCATATATTCATCTTTGCGTAGTGTAATTATTCGTTGATGAGGGACTGGATGAGAAAAAAAGAAAAACAGTGGAGTATAATGTGCATGAACCTGGACCTAAATGGATGTCATGTCATGCCTTGCCAGCCAAAATTGGGGTGTTCGTCAAATATGTTTGGATTGTTAAAGATTTTGGGTGTTCGTCAAATAAGTTTGGATTGTTAAAAATATTTAGAATTCAGTAATTTTTCTTTCTTAAAAATCTGAGAGTTGCTATGGCCGTGAAAAAAAATTGGAAAAATCTTTAAAATCTGGAAATAATGGTAAAAGCCTCAAAATATTAATAACTCATATCATGAGTCATAATGTCATATACAATGAAATGAACCAAATAACTAACATCACTGATTTGCTCTGCCTCTCTTGCTAGAAAATGCAATAGCTTTCCCTAGATGTAGGTGGAGTTGGCAGTGGAGTGGACTTTGCTGTGCTCTAGACGCTCAAGCACTGGGAACTACAGGAGGTAGACCACGTTTTCCACTAAAAAAATTTCAAGATTTTTTGGTAATAATGGCTATAATCGGAATGGCTATAATCGGTGCATAATATGGCCATTTTAAAAAAACCACGATTTTATTTTCGCAACACTGCTATATTGAATTATGTTTTTGATGGTGGAAATGGATTTAATACCATCAAAAATTCCTGGAAACTCAAAATCTTGAAATTTTATCGCTGTAACCTAGATTTCCAAAAATTTCCACCAGAATTTTAAAAGAAATGTGCCAAAATTTCCACTATTTTTGGAGCAAATTTGGATGCAGAAAATTTCCATTATTTTCTAGGTTTCCCTTGCACCCAGAGCTGGAACATATAATAACTTAGTTAAAACTCCCTTGTGGTCCTCCTCAATTCTTCTTTTAAGCATTCTGTTAGGTTTACGATTACTCCAAAACCTGTAGGCTTTAGTAACTAGGTGAGTGTGAAAATCTAGCACCCTCCCTCAAACCCAAATAGGGAATCAAACCTAGGCCAAGGCTCTGATACCATATTAGGTTTTTCATTATACCAAAACTTGTAGGCTTTAGTAAACTTCCAAACCATATCATTATTTTCTTTTAAATGGTTCCATGGTGGATCCTGGTCAGTCCAGGTGATCAATTCCCAACTATATGACTGTGAAAATCCAACAAATTCTGGCCTCCCCTTATCCAATTCAAACAAAATTTTGCTGTGGAAATTAGGCAAGAGGCTCAGGAAACAAAATTTTGTTTTGTGGAAATAGGGCAAAAAGCTTTGATACCATATTAGATTTTTCATTATACCAAAACTTGTAAGATTTAGTAAACTTCCAAATCATTATCATTACTTAGTCTCAAAATAGATCCCTGTTAGTCTACGTAATCCATTCCCAATTATATGACTGAAAATCCAACCAATTCTAGCTTCCCCTTATTCAAACATAATTTTGTTGCGTGGAAATACGGCAAGAAGCTCCAGAAATTTTGAGGTCAGCATTACTGGATCGGGGAGGGGTAGCGGATTTGGCAGTAATGCTCGGAAACTCTTTCCATATTGATGACCTCTTGAATTTCTCCAATAAAGAAATCGCAGGCTCCATTGGAGAAATGGTCATATCGATTATTGGACCTCACTAATCTCTCGCTATCATAAACCAAATTTCTCTTTTTGAGAACGAACCATAAACCAAATTTATATGGCATCAATAGCACTTGTAAATACATACAGTAACAAAAGTCTTAAGATAATACCCATCTTTAATGTAACTCACTATACAAAGTAATTGGTCTCATATTTTATTCTTTATAAGACCTACCCTTACCTTCTATTATTTCAGAGATTTCGGGAGCACTTTTCTCTTTGCAAACTCTGACCCCCATAAAAATGTTAGATGAGAATTAGAGAGAATGAAAAAAAAATCGATAAGGTTTGCAGGTAACTCTCACTTTGACGGAATCCATCTGTGTTTGAGTGATGCAGCAGGACAGCAGACCATCGGACGTATCATCGATATTTTTGGTATCTCATGGGACAGCGAAACCAAAAGAAAACAGTAATTAAAACCTACGCCATATATAATGTAATGTATAAAATTTTGTATAAATCAATTATTTAGATAATTCTTAATAATGTTTGTATTAGAGATTTTGGCAAATTTTAAGTACATTTATTTAATAGTGATAGTTTTTGATGGTAGTTAGATAATTTTCCAAATGTTGCATTCTTTAATTATATTTTTGCAACTTTACGGGTAACTGCTCATATATTATTTATGAAAATATCAAACACTCAATTTCGGCCACAAAATAAAACCTAATTTAACCGTTCTTTCCTCAAATATACTCCTAATTTTAATTTTTAACTTTAAAAAGAAAGACAATCCTTACCTATCCATCTTTCTATGTTATAAAGTTTAGTGTTTTCTTATTCACTTATATTATTCGTACTCAAAACTGAATTGCAAATTTCAATTAAAAAAAAAAGGAATTTGGAACTCGGATCATACCATAGCGTGTAGGATGGCGAATAGCATTTTCAATGAGACTGTGCCAGTCAAACAGTATCCATTCTGCATGTGGTAACTCCAACCGTAATTCCTTTAATAAGTCGCTCAAATAATTGTTGTGAAGGTTCACCATATTATTGTAAGAGATATAACACCCATATTTATCTCGCAGTTCTTTTGGTGGCTTAATATATCCAAGTACCGCAGGAGTACAACCCATCGGCATCAAATTCATTACAACTAATTTTCGAGCACCTTCATTATAAAGCCTCTGCACTCAATCATAAATAAGGATGGAATAAACAAGTTATTGATAAGCTAAAATGTTAAAAATGACAATCCAAAATTGTAAAATGAACAATATGGCAAACAAAACAAGCTCTGTATCTTCAATATGCTCCATACCAATTATAAAATATCTGCTGACCACAGAATGCTTCATGCTGATTATAAAACATCTTTCTAACCGTAAAATGACAATGTCATTAATAAACACATTATAACCCTAATACCCTCTTAACAACTATTTGATTATCCTTTACATTTTACACATTTATCAGGTTAAAAAGGTTATTAAAAATATCAGCCATCTGGTGGTTAAATACCTTCTTAGTAACTATTTGATTATCCTCTACCTACAACAAATCTTTACATTTTACACATTTATCATTTTAAAAAGGTTTTTAAAAATATCAGTAATCATGAGTATTTAGATCAATAACCAATTTAATTTAACTATTATGTATCAATTCATTAATGAAATCATGTTGTATATTTAAATCATGAAAAAAAATATATGTATATTTTAATAATAATCACAAAAATAGGTTAACTTCTTTCTATTAAATTTAGAGTATTTTCAAATATTTTTTTAATTTAAACCACTTCACATGTGGTAGAGTGTAACTTTAGGTTTATATAAATCAAATGCTATCATCTATTTCTTCTCGCTAATCCACAAATCTACTTTTATATCACAATTAAAAATATAATTTAAAGTGTGTATTATGTTGTCCACATTATTTTGCCTAATATAAAATTAAGTCTTTCTCCATTTTTTGAGAACTTTGTAAAAACAATTAATATAACATGTAACCTAACAAATGTAAAAATGAAATGGGAAACAATGGTAGTGTATTTGAAAGTACTTTAGCAGCACAATCCAATAGTTAGAAAATGCACAAAAGAACAAAAAGAAAGAACCTATAAAGTAAGGCATTTAAATGTATAAATTTAAAAAATAAAAATTTTGAAATATTATTTACGTTAATATTAATAATTTAATTTTAGAGTTTGAAAAGAAAAGAAAAATTGGGATATTCAAAATTGTCCAAAATATTTAGCAAAACAAAAGAAAACAATTATAAAAGTGGAAAAGGAGTTCTAGCATTTGTTGCTTCCCAAATAGGAGACAAGAAAAACACTTGTTATTTTGATCATGGAGCATCAAGTCAAGTGATCAAGTAGATCAATGTTAAGCTCACTGGCACAAGCAAAACCAAAATGGTCAAGAGGAGTTTTGGGAGGCTTCCAGTTCAAACAAGATCTCAAACCAAAATTGCCCAGTTTTGTTTTGAACCAGTTAAAAGTAGTCACATATGGCAAGTTCAAGATATAACTGGTCAAAACCAGCTTGTTTGACAGATTTTGTATCAGTGCATCTCCTCCACAAAAGCTCAAAAATAAAGGAAATGAAAAAAAAAATTGTAGCTACCATAAAACTTAACTATTTAATGATGCTCCCCTTCTATGGTGGGTGGATTGACTTATGCTAGATTACTTGCAGCTGGTTCCACCGTCACATGATATAAAGATTGTTGTTGTACCTTAAGGGTATGAACTTAAGATGCCAAACATATCCATATGGAGGATTCAAATTTGGATGATTATGTAATTAATTTGATTATAAAATATAATACAAGGAATTCATTACCATTTTGATTTCTTGGATTGACCAGTTCAATTACCAACTCAGTGCAAATACTTATGCAAATCATTATGGAGGGGTGTTTTCGATGATGGGCCCTGGAGCAAAGCCATACAGACGAAGTATTTAGGCAGAAAGGAATTATAGGAATTATCTATCTGGTTCAGGAAAGAAAGGATTGGTACATGCTATGGATCGCCAATTTGGTTAAGTCTCCATAAAATGGAAAACTTCTTTCTGAAGAATTTGATATGGCGTTTTCAATCAGGAAAGAAGATCCTTATTGGAAAAGATTCTTTTCTAAGTGGCACGGAGGAGATCATTGTCCCGGAATCCCTCCTCGTTTTCCTCTACAGAAGAGGTATATTTTTCTGGGACGGTTTAATCTCCGAGTGGAAGGGTCCTATTCCTCTGTGGTGCGAAGCGGATAGTTTGCAAATGCCGGATGACATTGCTGCTCAATGGGACCTTCTTAGGATAAAGCTCAGGAAAGGTGGCATTTTGCGCACGTTGGAACATGATTGTTTAATTTGGAAAAATGTAAAGGGGATGCATTCCATCCGGGTAAAGGATGTTTATCAGAGCTTGATCAAGCAAAATCAGTCTTCATGCAATTTTATATTCCCTCCTGTTCTCTAGAAAGTGAGGTGCCCATCCAAAATGGTTTTTTTCTCATGGTTGCTATTTCACAATAAAAAATTTTCGTGGGAGAACTTAAGAAAGCGGGGATGGCAGGGTCTAGGCTTCTGCGCCATATGTAGGTCTACAGAGGAAGATAACTATCACTTATTCCTAAACTATTTGGGTACTCAGCAACTGTGGTTATCTCTGGAGAATTTCTTCAGCATTCAACATTTGTCTCATGCTTCTATAAAGGAAGCTTTTATTTGGTACAGTGAGCAAATAGAGTCATGGAGGATAATATTCATCATCTCTGTATGGAGCATTTGGAAATGGCGCAATAATTTCATTTTCAAAGGTAAAACTCCCCCCTTCTGGAAATCCTTCATGACATTTTTTCTCTTTATGAAGATGTCCCTCTTTATTCCCCCAAGCATAAGAAACAAGTTGGCATTTATCCTTCATGGAAATCTCATCTATGCCAAGGGCATTTTTTGATGACACCAAGCAAAATGGTTCATGCGGCTGCGGTTTTCATATTATAGTTGATAAGGACACAGAATTTTTAATTTTTTGGAATGGGGGAAGGGGCACCAACAATATGGCCGAGGTAATGGCCCTCGCTGGCCTTTTATACTTCTGTCTCTTTCTTAATCTTCAGGGTGTTTCTATCTACGGAGATTCAAAAATCATGGTGGAATATGTCACGGGAAAAAATACCATCTCCAATCCTCACCTCATGGGTTGGTTAGACAGGATAAAGTTCTACTGGAATCTTCTAAAGAATGGCTCAATCCAACACATCTACGGGTATAAAAATGGGCAGGCAGATGCTTTGTCGCAGAGGGGTCTTCTTGAGGCTCCTGGTTTCTGGCATATTCAGGTCTCTTTTGAAAGAGATACCTACGTCATACAGGATTTTTATCCCTCTAACTTTTATTTTCTAGCTTGCAGATCATCTGATCCTTTTAGTTTTGCTTTCCTGCTTTATATATTTTCAGGACTATGGTATTATGATGCGGTTTCGTGTCTTCTTGTCTCCACAGGAACATATCTCAACGTTTATTTTTTCGTGGCCATTATGCTTTTGGATGATCCTACTTTTTGTTTCCTGTTATACAGTCTTCATCACATGGTGGGAGTTCGGTCATAGTATTGACTCTGTCTCCCCATTTTTGTCCATGGTTTTATATGCTGATCCTGAAGATCCTTTCGGGGTCATATGCTATGTTCTCAATATGTATATATGGCTTTTTTATATATCTTATATAAATACAATAGTGTTTTTTTCGTCTTGGAAAAAAGACATTTGAGTCAGATACAAATAGTTTCGGGGTCATATGCTATGTTCTCAATATGTATATATGGCTTTTTTATATATCTTATATAAATACAATAGTGTTTTTTTCATCTTGGAAAAAAAACATTTGAGTCAGATACAAATAGTTTATGCGAGGATAAAACACAAAACACATTATGTGGAAGAATGAGACAACGTTTAGATTGAATCAAGAGAGCAAACATTCCAATGTTTAAGAATTTCTTTATTCGAGGCTTGAAAATGAATCTTGTTTTTGCAATGACCAGTCAAAATTCACATTTGAATGTGTTATTCAGAGGACCAAATAATTGTTTCATTGTGGTCAATTTTCACTGTCTACCTTCGTAACAAAATGCAGAATGGTGACTAGATTACGATATCTACAAGGCACAAAAAGGGATCTACGAAGCATGTTTAGCAAATAAACAAAACAAAGTAGCTTTCCAAGAAGGAAAAGCGTTTGGAGGTAAAAGTAGTCTTGGAGTTTGTGGAGCCTGAACTTTGTTGGCTTACGCAAAGGTTGTCTAACTTGGTCATCATTTTTAGTTAAATCTCAAAAATTTATTTGAAAAATATTATTGTGGTAGTGTTTAAATTGTTTTTTATAGTGAAAATAAGGAAAATATATTCTAATAAATTTCCGGTCTTTGCTCGGATAGGAAGAGGTATATCAGTATTAACTTTATACACCACAACAAAAAGTGGTTGTGCAAAGGTAAGATAAGTCCATGATTAATCCCCACAACCACTTTTTGGTTGTGGAAAGGTAAGATAAATCAACGACTAACAGTCAAGATGTTCGTTTCTTTATGTGTAAATTAAACACGGTCTCAGACTGTAACTTTCTTTTTCCCACAAAGTAGTGTACAATAGTGTAGTGTTTTATATATCTCTACACCAACCTTTTTTCTGGTTGTACATATAACAGTTATGAGGGCGCAGAGAGAGAAGAGAGATAAGGGGCACAGGCATTCCAAAAACATATATGAACTATGTTTAATCTATTTCCAATTTCGGATGCTTTTTTATATTCAACACTTCAGTTCTAAATTTGTTTCATGCTTTATTTAGTTTCGTATGGAAGCCCACACCTCTCGAGTTAGTAGCGGTAGTTATAGCTCAATGAAACAAGCAAATCTATACTAAGGTGCACTTTAATTTGGCTCGGTTATTCATACACGAAAGGCACACTAATTTAAAATTGATAGTATTAGTTAAGGCCTTGTCATTTATGTATCTATATTCATTGTTGTAATTTTTATTATTTATAAATGGTTCAAGTATTTGTGTTTTGAGTTGTAATTTTTAGCTTTATGTTTTCAAATTTAATGTAACAATGGTTGTTGTCTTAAGGTTCAAATTTATATATTTGATGTATTATTTGTTTGTTGGTTAGGATGAATTTTGATTGACATTTTCAATTTTAGGGTTGAAATAATAGTTTTCACGTAAGGATAAATAATATATCTAAGAGAAGGTGGGGAATTTTTGACCTTATTCATTAAAATCTTTTAGGGACCAAAAATTTTTCAAAATGGGGAGATATGATCTAGATTGGATTATTATATTATTTTTCATCCATATTTATGCTTTCGAAGTGAAAAAAATGGGGGAATGAATGTATAGGACCATTTTTACCAACAATTCCCAATTTGGCAAATTAGGGTCTAAAATCCTCTGGAAGTAGTTTGAGCCATTAAATGACACTTTTTGGGGTAAAACTTTTTCACTTAAGCATAGCACCCCCTAGTTCTATTTTACACTCATATACCTTTTGAACAACGCAATAAAGACCTCAAACAGAGCTTGTGAGCAAAAGTTATGCCACACAAAAGTTGACCTCCCTATTTTGACCACCATGATTCAAACCCCATTATTCATCGAAAGGAGGCTAACCACATGATCATGATTAAAAAGACTTTAAAAGAGTCAATATTGTAAAATCTAATTAACAGTTGAAGGATTCAAACTTAAGCACTAGTAGGCTAACCAGTTGTGTTATAATTGGACCACTAGGAGGAAATAGGGTTCCATTCTATTTGAGTGCATTTTATTCCATAAATGAGAAAAATAGATGAGAATGGATAGAGTTAGAATAAACAAGGAGTGTTTGTGCACCGTAACATCCCATGGGCCACAAGCTTCACTCTTTTGTACTTGCATCAATTTACATTCAAAGAAAGAGAACAAAGCATCCTTACTGTCACGCCCCTACACTAGCAGTACTCTTGCAACCGCACTATAGGAGGTGCAGCAACATCGACCCTTTTCTTTTTAAAAATAATAATGATCGTGGACTACGCCTACTTTTTATACTTAGTTTATTTTTCAACAGCTAAGCATATCTTTCATTATACCATCTATCATATTAACATCATTACCATTCAAATACACAACGGATTATCATGGGAGGGGCAACTCCCTGCAATTATGAGTCTGGCCATATCAATAATGTTAATATTCAAAATTACATATAAGCTTACATCCAAGGGAACCCCAAATTTCACCTTTACACTTATACAAATTCACTTCCTACACCTGTCCTGCAGCCTTGCCCAACCACCAGGCAAAGTCGCCTGAATCGTCGTTCAACTCGTTCACCAACCGTGTTCACACATCTCGTCCACCTGACGCCTTCACATGCCCTTGGGAAACTTCTACATTTCCATTGAATGCTTCATTTGACTGGGCGCCCTCGCACGCCCTACCATTTCACGCGTCGCATGTTTTTGCCCGAACGCTTCATTCACCCGGACGTCCTGGTGCGCCCTCCATTCAATCTGTTGTTCACCTGCACGCCTTGCCGCACCCTCGCCTGACGTTCGACTTGACACCCTGCCGCCCTCGCCCGGCCCTCACCCCGTCGTTTACCCGGACACCCTACCGTGCTCGCCCGATGTTTGCCCAGACGCCCTACCGTGCCCTCGCCCGACGTGCACCCGGACACCCTACTGCGCCCTCGCCTGGCATTCAACCGTCTGTTCAGCCAAACACCCTATTGCGCCCTCCGTTCAACTCGTCGTTCACCCGGATGCCCTGTCGCAACCTCGCTCGACATTCGACCGGACGCCTCGCCACACCCTTGCTCATTCAGTGAAACTCATGTGTGCCCACCTGTGTCGTCCGACCTGCGCCCTAGCTCGCCCAGCGACGCCCTCAACCTGCAATCGGTCCACACTTCTTCATTCTAACGTGAGTGCTTCAACCCGTGTCCACTTGCACCATGCCCTTGCTTCAAACTTCAACTCAGACTCCCTGCTCTTCACACTTGGACGCTTGAATGCTTGTTCGTTGGATGCCTTAGCCAAACACCAAGCTCCTCTTATTCATATGAATCGCCCTCCTCATGAACCGCCATGTCTTCATAACAAGTCGATCCACAATTAAACCATTTCAACACGTCGGCTTGCCCTTTGGCTGACCCAATGCTCAACCATTGTGCCTGTTCGTTTGGTTGGCTTTGCCCACCCGTTAGCCCACCGAGATCA
The DNA here is from genome assembly GCA_000404065.3 of Pinus taeda. Taxonomy (NCBI): domain Eukaryota; kingdom Viridiplantae; phylum Streptophyta; class Pinopsida; order Pinales; family Pinaceae; genus Pinus; species Pinus taeda. Next base: position 25,336 of record APFE030102142.1, on the reverse strand, counting down.
CATATCAGGTTATAATCCAAACAACCAACACTTAGTCTTTTTTGCGTTTTTCCTCCACTGCACTGCCGCTCCCTTGGCTTGTCGCCCTCGCGCACCCTCATTGTGTCGCCTGCTACTCATGGACGTTACACTTATCTTCTCGTTGGGTTTTCTCCTATAAGGGCTTCCCAAATCATGTCTTGTATTATTACAGTTGTGAGTAAGTGTATTTTTGGGCTATTCTATGATCCACATTTTATACTTTGCATGCATGAAAACAACAACTTAATAAATCCAAGAGTCTAAAGAAAATAACCCTCATAATATAGATTTGGAATTTTAAGTATAATTTTATCCAATCTGTTGTGACAAACTGGCTAGTGGAATATCCATGGCACTTTATAGATTTCTTACTTAGCTCTAATGCCCAAGAAAAGTAATCCCACCCATTCTGAGAACTTTAATCCAACTTCCCTTTGTAATTACATTTACAAAAATATCTCTAAAACAATAGCAGAAAGGATGAAAGGAGAATAACCTCTCATCAAATCTCTCCATGGCAACTTGGATTCCTAGAAGGGTGAGAAATTCACAAGGAAGTAGGGGTAGCACAAGAGAATCTCCATTCAATTAATAACAAGAACCTAAAAGCCCTATCCTTTATGGTGGACCTCTCCAAAGTATATGATTGAGTGGGTTGTATTTTCATTTTACTCATCCTTATTTATTCTTCGCTTTTTGCATGATTTTGTTACTTGGGTAATGAGTTTCATTAGCTAAATTCCTTTTGCAACTGTAATCAATGTATCTACATCTCCCATCTTTAAGTCTCCAAGAGGGATTAAAAAAAGGATGTCTTCTATCCCCCATGTTTCTCATTATTGCAGAAGGCCTCATTAGGTCTCTTAAGGAGGCCACCAAAACTGAAACATCAAAGGTATAAATGTCAGATCTTCTTACAATGTCACCCATTTAATTTTTGCCAATGACATTTTAATCTTCTATGAAGGAACTAGAAGGATGGTTGAAAACCTTATAGAGATCATCAATATCTTGTATGAAGCATCAAGTGCAAAAGTAAACATTAATGGGTCAATAATCTCTTATTGGGGCCTCCCAGAGAATGAAAAAAATGTATCCCTTTGGTCTTTATTTTTCAAGTATTGGCAACAGATGATGAAATGAAATACCTAGGATTTCATTTGAAAGAGAATTGGTATGAAAAAGACGATTTCCACTGGATAATTTCCAAGGTGGAGAAGAAACTCAACACACCAAACAATCAATGGCTATGTAGAGGTGGTCTGCTAGTTCTTGTCAAATCAATTTTGGAAGTCGTATCCTTTTATTGGATGTCACTAGCATGGATTCCAAAAGGAGTCCTAGAAAAAATCAAACAGTTAAGTTTCAACTTCATCTAGTTTAGAGAGGGAGGGAAAAAAATGGATGGTTTTAAGTTTTAACCTCCTTGAAAACACAATCGTCTAACCAGACTGCTTTTTTTCCTTGAAAATCATGGAAATTTCGGCAAGATTTTGATAAAATCTAGCAAGGATTTTTGTAAATCCAGGTTACAGTTGTCAAACTTCAAGGTTTTGGGTGCCCCAAAGGTTTATGATGGTGTTGAATCCAATTCCACCATCAAAAACATGATTCAAGCACTGTTGGTGCAAGATTTTTTTAAATTTTTTACCCAGATTGTAGCTACTTCTGGCAGTGCGGGGAATTCCTCCACCTCGGTAGACACTTCCCTTGAAAATAGTTATTGTTAAAAAATCAAAAGGTAGGTGGGGCCAAAAGAACGCATTCCTTTTTCTAAAGGTTCTTGCAACCAATATTGAATGGAGATTGATACAAGACTCTGGACTCTAGACACAAGTAGTCAAAGATAAATATACTAGTCTTGATTCCATAGAAGAATGGATCAAAAAGTTGCCTTGGAATATTTAGAATGCTTCAATAGTATGCAAAAGTTGTGGTTACCACTTCCCATCTTGATAGCAAATTGGCTGGTACGGAAAACTAGAAGAGGTAACAAAGTCCAAATTGGTTTGGACCCTAAATTCATACCAATAATACACACAGGCTCCCACCCAAACTAAATTTGGATTTGAAAAGACAAGGCTGGCTTATTCTAAGACAAGTAGCTCAATGAATCAAAACCTTGGATATGTAATAACAATGGCTTTCGTAGGATGAGATTGGACTTTAAGATAAGAATGTAGAAATATGGGAACACTAGTGTAAGGCCCTCAAAGATGTGTGTCTGGGTCACGCTAGGATGAGGCAGGGTAAGTTATGGAGGTGGAACGACATCACAACATCATTTTTGACAAAAGAAGCAATGATTTGGGGTTTCACACTATTGAAATATGTGACGAATTCATGCACAAGAAAAGTCAAGATGTGGCCACAGGCAGGATGCACAAGATGGACCTAGACATCATGACCCACTAAGGTCAGGCAACCAAGGCAAGCAGCCAAGCTGTGCATAAGTCAGCCTAAGTGGAATGAGTAAGCCTAAGTTGAATGAGTGGAATGATTGGAGTTGGGGTTTGGTGCGAGGTTGGCTAGCACTTAGTCCAACCGAACCAACAGATCGGTTGGAGTGACACACCCCTTCACATGCTCAATGGCATGTTTAAATAAACCATGGTGAACTGAGTGAAGAGGAATGGCATAGAGAACAATTGTCAAGTAACTAAAGCAAGGCTTATCAAACATGTGAAGGAGTAGCACAAGATGGAGTATAATGGTGTATAAGATGGAGTATAAGCCATTATGAGGACTTGACACACCTTAGCTAGAGGGACTCTTTAGGGTCATTATAGTTGGTATTAGAGCAAGATTTCATGTTGGTACTTACTAGAGTAGAATACTTTAAATAACAAGTTCAAAAGATGGAAGCCTTGGAAGAACGCATGAAATGGTTGAAGGATTCCATGAAGAGATATATAAAAAGAGCTAGTAGACAAGGGAATAAGCCAATTCTATGGGTGGAATGTTTCTTCAGGTTGTTGATCAACTCGATAGTGTTTCCACTAATGTTGATAGAAGACATGATGCCTTTGACAAATTGAGTCAGTTGAAGGAAAATATTGAGTTTTACTTCAGCAATGAAAGTGTAGAAAGAGATGATTCAAGTTTTAAGGAAAGTAATCAGGTAGAGTTCATTTGGTACTTCAGTGAAGGCGAAGGTGAAAGAACCAAAAACATATGATGGTATGAGAAGTACGAAGGTGCTTGGAAACTTTTGTTGGGATGTAGCGAATTACTTAGATCACTTGGGAGAGTGTTTAGATGAGGTCAAGGTAAAGGTTTCTACCTCATTCTTAACAAGGAATTCAAAGTTGTAGTGGAGAAAGAGGACAGAAAAAATTGTCTTAATCAAATGTAGGATGAGCTTATCACTTGGCCGAAGTTGAAGGACATGTTATATACTTAGTTTAGGCCGCATGATCAGACTTGGGATGCAAGAAGTAGGTTGAAGTTTTTGATGTAAACAGGAAGTGTATAGGATTACATTTGAGAATGTTCGAGTCTTATGTTGGAGATTTTGGATATGGTTGAGAAGGATATGGTTGGGAAGAACAGGTCTTTTTATTTCTTGATTGCGCCAAGAGGCACTCTATAGCACTATATAGAGCGAGATATATAAGTGTAAATGTTTGTAAAATGTAAAATTAAACATAAACAAATTTAATGTAACGTAAGCCCAAACTAAAAATTTAGTAATTAATGAAATGATAATCCTAATAAAATATAATTATGTATCAATAAAATTTAAAAACCAACTAAACACATCACCCAAATCAAATTAATCTAACATTTTCAATTATGGATTAAAAAGGGAGTTCGAAGCATAATTTTAAATTGGGCTTAAGGATTTGGAGCGAAATTTTGAAAAGGGTGGAATTTTATTGTTCAAAACTCAGGTAATGAAATCATTATATCTGATCATAAAACATATTTAGGTTTTGTGCTAACTCTGAGCAATTATGACTTTCTATAGAGATTTTGGCATACGCGAAGGTTTATATTTTGTAGGCATTCTGGATCTCAGAGCTTCTGACGTATTGATTATGTATAAGTGCTAAACATGAATATTGTGTGAATGTTTCAATAAAACAATTTAATATTTACCCTTTTTAACATATATGGGATCATTTTAATAATTTTGTACCTAATTTACTTGCAATGTGATTTTACCTTTCCGAAACTCGATTCAATTCCTCATATAATTAGGATTATGTAATTTTGATATTAAAATTGGCATTGTTGTGGTTAGCTATCCATAACATTGAATGTGAAGCAAATACATGTCCTTATGGTATGTTTATTAGGTATTAAAATACATATTTTTAATATGATTTTTAATATATATATATATATTACTTCAATCATAATTCTTTTTCTTTTTCTCGATAACTACACCACTTTAAATGTATGGTTCCAATTATCGAAATCTCATAGAGTATAATAGTATTGGACCCTCTCACACACACCTGCAAAATGCTACATTACATTTTTTATTTCCCTACTGGAATTCCCTTTGGATGTATTGGTCATCGTGTCAGATTTGTTATTTGTTAAACCTGTCCACTGATGAGTTGGTTGAATTCTATATACCTGAAAATTGTGTTGGCTTAACTGCATCTATTGCGATAGTGGAGATCTGAATATGCATAAATATTAAAATGGCGAGCATGAAAAACATGTAATCGCCATAAAAAAATTAATTGACAGGAAGAAAAGATTTGAAATTCCAGGACTGAGTGGGTCACCTTATCATTTACATGTGAATTCCTGAACTTAAAAATCTTTGAATTCGTGTGTGAAAATGTATATTTAAAAATCTTTGAATTTGTGTGTGAAATAATAACTAAAATTGTCTTTATTACACGACAATAAATTTCACTGAAGAGTCTTTGAAGAATAAATAAAGTTCATTGAAGAGTCTTGCATTCATGAGCGAAGTAAATATTGAAACAAAGGGCCTGGAAAGCTTAAACATACATGCAAGTTTATTTTCATTTTTAACATTTATTTTCTTTACTTTTATGTTTAAGGTTTATTTTCATTAAAAATAAAAATTAAGTATCATATTGGGTAGGTTTTTATTCATTTATAGTTATATGTTGAATGAAATTTTGATTTATTAAATAGAGATTCCATTATCGAGATTGTTTTTTTGATGTTGAAAGAAAAAATAAGTTCACATAGAAATATTGTTTTAATATTGAAAAATTCAATAGCGCATAAATCATGGAAAATTTTAGGGGCTAATATTCGCAAGTGGGCTAGTTTTCTATGTCTTTTCCCAAAAAAGATTTCTTAATTTCCATTTTTCGTAAAAATGATTAGCCCAAATTTTATGGTATAAAACTATTTTACCTTTAAAATCGCCAAAATTCTATATAGAGACTATATAAAATTATTATACATTGGAATTTCTTTTTACAAAAATATTATCAAATATTTTATAGATTGCATATTATGGACTAGTAAGATTCGCAAGGTTTCTAAACTTTAAGATAAAATTCCATCCTTAAAATTCTTTGATAAACATTTTTTAATGTAGCAATTAATTTCCATCTCCAACTCTTGACTATAAAATTTAAATTCAAAATAAAAAATAAACCTTGCGTCAATCTAATCCAACTAATTTAAATTTAAAAAATAATAAAAATAAATATATTAAATAATAATGATAAATTTATATATTCAAAATGAATCACACATCGAGTTCTTGCGTGCAAGTGACAACTTCATCCTAAAAGTTTAATGGTTAACACTTAATATCCACAGACACCCTATTAAACAGGCACGAGAAGTTAAATAAACGATATCACTTTGTTTTAGTTTAAGGATATACTAGCTTAGATCCATCTTAAATCAAAGTCCATCAAGCGTCGAAAGGGATCAAATCTCTTGAGATGCAAACCTCTTTTAGAGTGTAAAGAGATTTGATCCCTCTCAGCAATTGATAGATTCAAAGATAAGATGGATCTATACTAGTAGGTCTACAACCATAGCTCAAACAAAAGTGAATAGACAGAATGTGAAAACTCTTGAGGAAGTTATTGGTGCTACAAACAAGCTTTTGGATCTCCATGCAATAGAAAACCAGAAGGGAAGGAACATGGCAAGAAGAAGAAGTCAGGTAAGGAGAAAGGAAAATCTTGAAAGAGGATGAACCAAAGAATAATGGCTTCAAGAAGGAGAGGAATTCTCTTTCATGATGGTTATTCCTAGAGGATCACATGGCGAAGAATTTGATCGAGAATGAAGAGTTCTCACACATCTGTGGGAGTGATGTAGGTTTTGGGTGCAACTTCTTTGAAGGAGGCCATTCTGAAACACAATTCAGACCATACTAAGTTGAATTACATGAAGATTGATGTGAGTGGGATTCAATCGATGGCCATGGTGGATAGTGGGGCTACTCATAAATTTATGCGGGAGGATGTGGCTAGGATATTTGGCTTGCAGATTATATGAGCCCGTGAATCTTTCAAAGTATTGAATTCCAAGGTCATGAGAGTTCTTGGATTGGTTAATGATGTTCCAGTATAGATTGGAAGCTGGAAAGCGAAGCTTGAATTCATGATTATCAAGGTGGATGAATATTAGATTGTATCAGGCATAGATTTTATGGTTAGACAACATCTTGTGTTAGCATCACATATGGACAAATTGTTCGTTCTTTTAGGAGAGGTATCCATAGTTTTTCCAAATGTTGGAGCCATGGTTGATGGACATATGATGACAACTATCTGCGTGGAGGCATGACAACCAGATGATGAGATCTGTGAGAGATTAGATCGTATGGAGTACATACTCATGAAGCATTCGAGGATGATGGATGAACTGGCATATGGAATTTTGAGGATGTCAAAGAGACCTCAAATGGTTGATGTTGATACTTCCATAGTTGAGTGTGATAAGGTTGATGTTGATACTTCTACATCTAATGATGGTATAGGAGATGTTGAGTATGTAGATGATGTAGAGGATGTTGGTGCTTGGATTTTGAGCTTGCATGAAGACCTAGACCATGATGATGGATATTGTAGGATTACAATTATAGTTCGATATGAGGTTCAAGATGATGAATCATGGCATAAAAAACCAAGAAGGGAGTTTGAGGAGTCCAGTGAGACCGTGGAGACAAATGGTTGGCCCAATGATCCAGAGTTGGAGAGGTTGATTGAGGAGAGTGAGGGTAGGATTAGTTATTATCCCCCTTTCTTGAGATGCATTGCAAACAGTAATGAAGGTTTCATGTCGGGCAAAGGTGGACCAATTCCAGGATTTAGTAGTACATCTTTAGTGAGAAGAGATGAAGGACTTTGAGTGTGGAGAGGTAGTGCAAGAGGCTACCCCACTCCATCTTCTTTTTGAGCTCATGAATAAGGGCTTAATATCAATTTCTCAAGGTGGTGAGTCCAGAGATGCACGAGATTCCATATAAGGTACTTCACAATGATGAGCAGGAGAAGGATGTGGATGCATTTCATTGACATGAGGATGTGATGGTGAGTGTGTGTGTTCAAGTGCATGAGGTCTTGAGGATTTTGCATTATGATTAGTTTAGATACTTGTTAGTTGATGACACAAGTTGATCCAACACAACATTCTTATGTGGATATTCATGGAGATAAATGGGATGTATGTCGATATATGATATTCTTCCTTGTTGATGAGATAGGGTGATGAGGAGGTTTTTCAAATGCAAAGGATAATCTTCTTACAGTGTTTGGTGATCGATAGATTATCAGAAAGGTTCATTGTTGAGGAACACAACATATTTAGAGTGGGGGAGGATGTATAGCCCTTGAGGGTGTGCATCTGAGTCACCATAGGATGAGGCGATCTAAGTTATGGAGGTGGAACGACATAACAACATTCATGACAAAAGAAGCAACAATTTGGAGCTTCACCGAGACATTGTCTCAATATGCGACGAAGTCATGCATGTGTTGAGCCAAGGTGTAGTAGTGGGTAGGATGCACTTGTTTGAAAAATGTGTAACTAGGTTCGGTCTTCATTAGTATGAAATGAATACTTGTATAGATAAAATGCAAAATAAATTATTATTATTATTAAAGCATGGGTTTCATGCTCAAGTTCTTTTATTTTATAGGTCAAAGCACCCATTGAGTGCTTCTAGGGTTTGTCCTAGGTATAAGAATCATTTTCTTATATGGAAGACCCTATGGGGACATTGTAAATTGTAAAAGAAAATTTATTTTGTCTTGAAAATGTCAAAATCCCTCCAAGATCAAGTCGGCCTACATGAGTTGTCAAGTCGGCCTAAGTGAAGAGACGTGTCCTCCCTTGAAGGAAGCCTATATATAAGAGGAACTCGACCTCCATATGGAACATTCACTCACTCATCTCTTATATGAAGGAGGAGGCAGTAGAAGCATGAAGAAAGAAGTGCGAAGAAAAAGTTGAAGTGTTTTGGGTTTATCTACTTTCTTTTGGGAATGCGAAGTTAGGGTTTATGCATTGGGGAAGTCTAGAAGTTCGATTTTGGAAGCAGCAAGAGCTAAAGAGAAAGAGAAGGTCTCTTAGGGTTTCCTTATAGCCCTAAGACTCAAATCAAAGTAAGCGAGGTCAAGGGAAAAGGAGCAAGAAGGATATCAAAGTCTCCTATTGAAGCAACAGCAATTGTTGGGGAAAATTTTCAGATTTACTGGGGAGGTCGAAGATATTGCAAAAAGAGGTCGAGGAAGACGTGATCTTGGAGGGTTCTTATCTCAGCCTAGATCATGGTATTCTTCAATTGAAAGATATAAGAGATAAGAAGAGGTTTTATGGGTTTTCCCCTCGAGGAGGGGTTTTGGCCCTAGCTTGTAACGTACATATTGTATCATTGTTTGACTGTTTTGCTAGTTGTTTGATGTTTTTCATATTGAACTAACAAATATTAAAGCTAATAAGTAAAAAGCTAACACAAGTAGTTACCAAGTTAAGAGAATTACCATATACATTTCCCTACTAAATTCTCAACATGGTATTAGAGCTTTGGTTATCTAAGGGCATCATGAAGATTTCCTCTACAATGAAGAAGGTCATCAAAAGGATTGCAAGCCATCTCAAGAAAAGCATCAAAGAGGTATGGAGTCTCATATTCTCTTCAAAGAAGCAATCAATCATAGAAAAATATGAAGGATGCTACCCTCACTCTCACATTAAAAACAATTCTAAGTCCAAATAATTAAATTAATTAAAAGCAACAAAGTTGGATTTAATTCTACCTTTCTAGATTGAGTTTGTTCCTCATGGTTAGGAGTCAGTTTAAGCCTAGTTGGTTGAGAGATTCTCTCCAACTAGTTAGGCTCCTAGATTAGTGTGTTGTTGAGATATTTTCTCAACCAAGTTTGTTCAAGATAGATGCACTATCTTGAGACAACTTCCTCATGTATTTATATGTATCATAAACATTATTTTAATAACGAAATTCATGAGAATGAGAGACTACAAGAAAGTCTCTCATGCCTTTTCCGCCATGTCTGTTTTTTCTATATGTCTAATATTTATTTTATGAGTGTGAGTGTGTATTATTTGTTTATTAGTTTTCTACATGTGGTATCAGAGCTCAGGTTGGAGCTATATATCAAGAACAACTAAGTGGTGAGGATGGAAATAGTGTACTTGTTGAATCTGGCTCAGTTTGGCACAAATTAAATGTGGAATGCACCCTTAGTGAATCTGAGAGAGGCCATTTGAAAATGTGCTCAAAGACAGTAGCACGTCAACAGAAATCACGTGGACATTAGCGCTGCTACAGACTCTTCATCTCCTCCCAGCTTAAGTAAATCGTTATAATAGTTCTCTATCCTCCATGTCCATGTTCCAACAAATGCTTGCCAAATCTCTTTTATAAGAGCCACAGGGACACCTCCACAAACAAGGCTCTCCAATTCTTCTTTCAAAGAACATGATCGTTGACTTCCCAAGCAGTTCTAATTGGCTGGACTGTGAAGCATTATTGACCGACACTGCGGAGTTTTTTTAAAGATGAAGGATTTCCAAACGATAGTGCACGCAGCTTGTGGCAATTTGAAATGAGATTTCCATGATAGAATGAAATGCCTCTGGAACTTCTTTCGCCATTGTAGTTTTGATGGGTACAGGAAAAAGGAAAAAAAAGAAATTTGGAATGAGGGCAAAGCCTTGCCCCTTCTCAACATCATTATGTTTCCTCTTTCATGAACGTATGTTCCCTCTACTCAACTCTACTCTATTGCCATGGTGTCTGGCATGTTTCCAAAGTGTTCCTGCTAATCAACTCTGTTGTCATCATGTCTGACCTGCGTGGAGAATGATGCGCAGAGTTGCTTCTTGAAGGCATGGAGGCATGAACCACAATGTGTGGATAATCAAGTGGACCTCAAGAGATTTTGTAGGAATTTTGAAAGTTGCAAAATCCACAATAGAGTCCTCATGTTTCAATTGGAAATTTCAGATGCTCAGAAGCTAAAAAAACATAGATGTTGATGACTTCCTTTTCTTCCTGCGTAAAGATGGTGTGTGGATCACTGCAAATTTTTAATCCAGAAAGCGGATCTGTATAGCACCATGAGGAGCTTGAGACCATCGTGGATATCTGTAATGTGAAGGATGTCAACGTAAATCCCCAACTACTCCAGATTTTGTATGGTGAAAAGCGTCCAACTGAAGAAAGTCATAGCACTTCTTTGAACACCTATGGTGCGTACTGGTTTCTCCAACGAAAATACTTGCATAAAGTATGGCTTTATATTTTTACATGCATAAGAATTTTGAAAACAAACGTCAATTCACTTTTGTTTTTTAATGGAAGTTTAGAAGGAGATGATTTTGAAGTGTTTCCATAAATCATTTTAAAAGGAAACGTTACATCACTTTGGAGTGTTTTCTTAAAGTTCAAAATTTAATAGGATGAATGTAAAAGAATTTTTATAGGGATCATAAAATAATTCTTTTGGAGGAATAAGGTGGATTATAAAAATAATTTTTCAAGTATTTTGAAATTTGGAGCAATAAGGTGTGACTTATAAATCTTTGCAGTGATAAGGTTGTAACTCATGGTTTGAAAAGTTCCTTTTATTTTTGAAGACAAGTTGCTTCAAGAATTTGTGAGTTTAGCATTCTCATTGTTGGATAAATTTCATTCACGATGTTGTGAAGATGAAGATTGATGTACTCCCATACTTAAATAAAAACATATCTTTTTGGTGGTGATTGTGTCCTAGATCTGCCAGAAATTGAATAAGGGGATCTTAGGTACACCATGTGTATGTTTGTGATGGCACATGATTCTTAATATTGTTTTTGTTTTGTGTCTAGTTTTGACACTAACCTTCATGTGGTATCTTTCTAATACGGTACACATGTAGCACACAACAAATTAGTGAATTGCATGCACATAATCAATTTCATTCAAGCTTATGTAATCAAGAAAACTATAGGAAATAAAGAAGTAACAATACATAATCAAGCTGTCAACGACATTTCTACATCAACATCCAATCAAGTTGTCATCTACATCAATAATTTTTGCAGCAATTCAACAACAATTTTTTGGAAATTGCACTTGCACCATTTTTAATAAGCTCAATACAAAACTGTAACTTGCAAATCATAATTTGTAAGTTTGATTCCAATTGAGTTGAATTGTAATGGTGCATTCTCGGTTGAAACCAACACCCAAGCTTTAAATTGATAGAGAGTCAAGTGAATCCATTGTTTTTTAACTGAGTCATTGTAAGCGTTTCTCTTGGGTGCATTTTCGATAGTATTCAACACCCTTCTTTTGATCACTCAAGAATGTGAGTTCAAGCAAGTGCAAAGTTCACAATATCAAGCAAGCCTGAAACTGAGCGAGTTCAACTTTAACGAAAGCAAATATTCAAACAAAAATCAAGCCTGTTCATATGTACAACAAGCAAGCGCGAGTTCAAGCAAGCAAGATCAAGCATTCAAGCAAGAGAGTTCTAAAAATCCAGCAAATATTAAAAGAAAGCGAACGTGAGTTCCAACAAGTTCACATGGCGAAAAGCATTCAGTTGTTAAATATTCTTAACAATTTGATCCTCTCAACTGCTGAAGATATGGTACAAATCAGAAAAGAAAATATTGTTGATATTTCAATGAATCTGCAACAAGCACATGAAACAATTGAATTCCTTCAACTGGAGTCACAACTTCGAAGACTTGAGTTGCAACAAAAGAGTGATGTTTCCAAGTCTTTCATCCATACTGATGAAGATAAAGATGTTGATTCCAAGTCACTCATCCAACCAACTTTAAGTGTCGAAGTGGTCCCTGATCCAATTCAACTTTCTTCCAAACCAATCATAAATCCATGGGAAGAAATCCAAAGTAACAGAAGTCGACGAGGCTTAGGATATGTCAAAGATGACGCCAACTTGCATATCCCAAATTATTCAAGGCCCATTAAGTTTGTGAGTGCAGTGTTTCTTGCACAAATCACATCAGCTAGTTATGAGAAAGTTGCAGACAAACAGACATGTCCGCAAATTAAAGTTGCAGCCAAACCAAAATGTCTTCATTGTCAAAAAACCGATCATCTGGAAGACCAATGTTTTGATCTCCATGATTGTCACCGTTGTGGCAAATCAAATAATTCATCAGCACAATGCAGCAAACAACAACAACCAACCAGATTGAAGATAAATTATTCATGGATTGATCCCTGGGAATGGTCATCCACAGTCAGAAGATTGGATAAGTTTTACAATCAAATTCAGTCACACATATTGCAGCCAACAGTAAAAATTAATATATACTCTCATGTAGCTGAATGGGGGAGTACACCAGTGAAACACTCTTACACTTGAACAGGGGGAGTTTAGAAATAATTTAAAGAATATTGTCTCTCCTTTCAGCTGACAAAGGGAGGAAAATGTCAATGAAATTGACAGTAGTTGTCAGATTGAAAGTCTCGACAACATCAGCAAAGCAACCAGTGGGCATTTTCATCAGCAAGTGAGCATCAACAAATGTGCCAGTGGGTGATTGACAACAATGTCAATAGTGAGCAGTTTTTAAACACAGCAAAAGAAAAAGTGAGTTGTTTTTCAACGTCATTAGCCAGTGGGCGATCATCATCAGCAGATTCGCCAATGGGTGTTCATCAACTTTTGTTAGTGGACAAACAAATATGCTAGTGGGCGTTCATCAAAATTTTTTAGTAGACATAGGATGCTGATTTCAATCAAAGGACAGTTGGATCCTTTTGCAACTTGACAAGCGACATTCAAATATGAATTAGACATGCAGCTGACTCATGGTCTCTTCATATTTCAGTGTCTTCAGCATCTTGCTTTGGCGGTTTTTCAGGCAATTATTTTTTAAGGATCAACTTGAGAACTTGGAAGAGGGTTCCTTGTTCTTATTTTGCATTTATCATTGGGGGGGCGAATGTTAGCCTCACTCTCATAATAAAACAATTATAAATCCAAAATTATAATTAAATAAATCAAATATTTAGAATTAGGAGTTAGTTCCCCAAACTAGGGAGTTTAGCTAGGATGAGAGATTCTCTGCTCTCTCTAGAATATTTCAAGACGAAGGCATTTAAGTAATTGATAGCGTGCATCAAGGCACATGAATCGTCACTCTCACAAATTGAAGACGTTATCAAAGGAAAAATTCACATACTCTGTGAAACTTGGAGACAACAAGACCTATCCTGTGAAAGGCATTGGATCATCATCCATAAAGCTAGAAAACGGAAGCAACATCCACCTCAACAACATATTGTTTGTTCCAGGTTTCCACAAAAATCTACTTTCTATTTCAGGCTTAGAAGATAAAGGAGATAGAGTAGCATTCATTGATGGAAAAGTAGTTGTTTAGGCAAAAGGTTCAAGCATAGAGAAATCTAAAGTAATTGGTATCCGAGAAGGAAGACTCTCCAAATTAATATATCCTTTAAATCATGCCCTAGTTCACACTGACATGAGTCTATATGAACTTTGGCATAAAAGGTTTGGTCATCTACATTTCAAAATTATTCCAACCCTAAATTCTATAGTAGATGGAATACCAAGTCTAAAGGAGGATCATGAAGGTTTTTGCAAAGGATGTGCATTAGGAAAAAATACCAAGAAACCATCTATAAGCAGCGCTTCACCATCAAAAGAAACCTTGAATCTCATTCACTCTGATGTATATGGCCCTATGACTCCAAAATCACTTGGAGGACATATTTATTATGTCACATTCATAGATGATCACTCAAGAAATACCTATGTTTACTTAATGAAAACCAAGGATGAAGTATTCACTAAATTTCAAGAATTCAAAGCTGAAGTGGAGAAACTTACAGAAAGAAGAGATCTGATAATGGAGGAGAATAGACATCCAAGGAGATCATAACATTCTTTAAGGAATATTGGATTAAGGGGGATATGATAGTTCCATACAATCTCGAACAAAATGGAGTTTTAGAAAGAAAGAATAGGTCCATTGAAGAAAGTGTAAAAGCAATGATAAATGATCAAGATCTACCGAAATTTCTATGGGGTGAGGCAACTAAGACAACAGTCTACATACAAAATCGATGTCTCACAGATCTCTAGACAACAAAACTCCTAAAGAAGTGTTCAATGGGAAGAAGCCATCTGTCGATCATCTGCAAATCTTTGATGTCATATGTACATTCATATACCAAAATACAAAAGAAAGAAGTTGGAACCTTCCTATGTGAAAGGTATATTTGTTGGGTATAGTAACTCATCAAAAGCCTACATAATCTATATGAAGGATGGACATCACATTGAAGTTAGTCATGATGTCATATTTGATGAAAGCATTGCATTCAAGAATTCAAAAGAAATTTCTATATATTTTGATGACGAAGAACTTCCTATGTTTGAGGAAGCACTTGACAAGGAAGAAGGATCTCACCATGATGAAGAAGGACCTAGTGAACCTATTCAACCTGACATCACTCAATAAAAAAGGAAAAGACCTAACTGGTTGAAGTCTACACTACTTGACGCAAAAGTTCATGGAGAAGCTCAAGGATCATTTAGAGAAAGTAAAAGACCCAAGAGATACTATGGATATGCTCCATACATGACAAAATTAATAGAAGCAGAACGATCCACTTTTGAAGAGGCTATAGAACATCAAGAATGAAAAGATGCCATGAATGAAGAATACCAATCTATAATGAAGAATGGAGTATGGGAGATCGTACTGAGGCTTGAAGACAAATATGTAGTTCCTTCGAAGTGGGTCTATGGTATCAAGCATGCAGTTGATGGAAGCATAGAAAAGTATAAAGCAAGATTTGTGGCAAGAGGGTTCTCTCAACTTGAAGGCATCGCTTATGAAGAAACTTTTGCTCGGACAACAAGATACACAACAATTCAATCATTAGTCTCTCTGGCAGCATCAATGGGATGGAACATCCACCAAATGGATTTCAAGCCTATGGTTCTGAATGGCACAATAGATGAAGAAGTCTACATAGAACAACCCTTGGGACTTGAAATAAAAGATATGAAGGCATATGTTTGTATATTAAAGAAAGAATAATATGGCATCAAGTAAAAGCACCAAGGGCATGGTATGCTAGAATGGATGCATATCTACAAAGACTAGACTTCACAAAAACATTTGTTGACTCAAACCTATATATTAAGGTTGTAAACAATGAACCTGTAATCATTCTTCTATATGTAGATTATATTCTCTTAACATGTGTAGAAGGTCGAATTGAAGAATGTAAGAAGCAATTGACAACAGAATTTGACATGAAGGATCCGGGGCTGATGCATTACTATCTGGGACTAGAAGTCTGGCAAGAACCTAATGAAGTCTATTTAGGTCAAGGAAAGTACATGATTGATATTTTGAAGAATGTCAACATGATGGATTGTAAAGAGATGACTACTCTAATGATCACAAACTTGAAAAGAGTAAGGAGTTCTGAATCAAGCCCTGTGGATCCTTCTAGACACAGACAATTGATTGGCTCAGTAATGTACTTGGTGAATACTTGTCCAGATATATGTTTTCCAGTAAATATACTTAGTCAATTCCAAGTAGAGCTAAAGCATGATCATTGAATAGCAGCAAAACATATCCTAGGATATCTACGGGGAACCATCAATTACTATCTGAAATATGATAGAAGGAATAATGTTCAATTGATTGGTTATACAGATTACGACTAGGGAGGTAGTGAGCAAGATGGAAGAAGCACTACCAGAGAATGTTTTAGTCTGGGATCATCTATGGTCTCATGGGTGAGCAGAAAACAAAACATCGTTGCCCTCAGTAGTGCTGAAGCGGAATATGTTGTAGCATGTGAAGTTAGCCGGGAAGCAGTTTGGTTAAGGAAGTTGTTCTCTGACTTATTTGAAGGACTGGCGAACTTTACTATGATATGTTGTGATAACACAAGTTGTGTTTGTTTGTCTGAGGACCCAGTGTTTCATGGGAAGACAAAGAATATCAACAACAAGTATCACTATATACGAGAGCTAGTGCAAAATGGTGTGGTTCAACTACAATATATCTCCACTGATGAGCAAGTAGTTGACATATTGACAAAATCACTTCCAAACAAGAATATTGTATACTTAAGGGACAAGTTGGGTTTGGTGGATTTTTCCTCTCGTATTGAGAGGGAGGGATAAACACAAGCATTCTTGTCTTGACTTGGGAAGAAAGAATGGAGGGTTGGGTAACCATCTAGCATTCGATACTCTTTGAGAATGTGGTAGGGCATTTAAGATAACATTCGATACTCTTTGAGAATGTGGTAGGGCATTTAAGATAAGAGTAGTCGTGGACCAATATTCTTTTAGGAGTATCTACCCAAGATAAGAATAGTCCAACAAGAGGTCATACTCTTGGAACACCTAGGTGGGGTATGTACCTTGGAGTGATAATGATGTTGGTGTCTACACATTATTGGTCTTGCCAGCATTGTTCTCTGATCTTGTGGAGAGATAGAGTTGTTAGTCAAGGCCTTGCTATATAACAATGTTGGTCATTATGATGCTAGACAGATGGGTTACCAATCTAACTCTTCTTATGAGATCTCTTCAGATTGAGGATGACCATGAACCTTCTATGAATACCTCACCTAGTTAAGAGGGATTGTTGAAAAATGTGTAACTAGGTTCGATCTTCATTTGTATGAAAAGTATTCTTGAATATATAAATTTAAAAATAAATTATTATTATTATTAAATCATGGGTTTCATGCTCAAGTTCTTTTATTTTATAGGTAAAATCACCCATTGAGTGCTTCTAGGGTTTGTCCTAGGTATAAGAATCATTGTCATATATGGAAGACCCTATGGGAACATTGTAAATTGTAAACAAAAATTTATTTTAATTTCAAAATCCCTCCATGATCAAGTCGTCCTACATGAACTGTCAAGCTGGCCTAAGTGAAGAGACATGTCCTCCCTTGAAGGAAGCCTATATATAAGAGGAACTCGTCCTCCATTTGGAACATTCATTCACTCATCTCTTATATGAAGAAGGAGGCAGTAGAAGGACGAAGAAATAAGTGCAAAGAAAAAGTCGAAGTGTTTTGGGTCTATCTACTTTCTTCTAGGGATGTGAAGTTAGGGTTTTTGCACTGGGAAGTCTAGAAGTTCGATTTTGGAAGCGGTAAGAGCTAAAGGGCAAGCAGAGGTCTCTTAGGGTTTTCTTATAGCCCTAAGACTCAAATCAAGACAAGCAAGGTCAAGGGAAGAGAAACAAGAAGGAGATTGAAGTCTCCTATTGAAGCAGCAGTAGTTGCTGGGGAAAAATTTCGGATTTACGTGGGAGGTCGAAGATATTGCAACAAGAGGTCAAGGAAGACTTGATATTGGAGGGTTCTTGTCTGAGTCTAGGTCATGGTATTCCTCAATTGAAATATCTAAGAGATAAGAATATATTTTATGGGTTTTCCCCTCAAGAGGATGGGTTTTGGCCCTGGCTTGGAGCCTACATACTGTGTCATTGTTCTTACTGTTTTGGTAGTTGTTTGATGTTTTGCATATTGAACTATCAAAGATAAAAGCTAATAAGTAAAAAGCTAACACAAGCAACTATCAAGTTAAGAGAATTACCATATACATTGCCCTACTAAATTCTCAACACACTTTAATATCCCTGATCAAAATTCCATGTAATAAAGTTAATAAAGGAAAAATAATAACCAAGGTTATGGGACACGTAATCTAAGTTAAATGTTGGGTAAGACATCCTAGTGTGGGTGTTCATTTGGTTTATTATGGCTAAAAGAAAAATGGAAAAGGCAATGGCAAAGGCTTTGGAAAAGAAAAATGGCATTTTTGGCAATTTATTTATGAAAATAATGGAAATTAGGAGAAAAGGAAGGTGAAAGGTCACAGGTTGCATGTGAGGAGGAAAATGAAGAAAATAGAAGCTTCATTAATAAAAATGCTTATGAGGATCAGTTGGTACCTTTTTTTTAGTTAAGTTTTGGAGCTCTCTCTCTATTCTCTCTCTCATACTCTTGGACACTTAGAGCATTCTTGGAGCACTCTAGAATTAGAGGAAGAAAAGGTAAAGAAGGACAAAGAAAGCAAAAGGTTAGCAAAGCTCAAGAAAGGAAGAACATGATTAAGCAGCGACAGTGAGATTACTTGTAGTTATCAATTTGCATGTGTGATTCACTTGCTAGATGTGGCATGCATGGCACATGCATGTGTGTTCTTGGCTCTGTTGTTGCCATTGGCATGGGTTTTTCCAAGTGTGATATTGTTCTTCAGCCTTGCCTTACCATTTCTGGATATCCACGATATGGTGGGTTCTTTTGTTTTTGTTGAGCTAGATGGTCAGATGGACTCAAACTTGAGTGGGCTGGTCTCAAGATTATTCACAAGGCATACGAATCTTGGGATGGGATACACGGTAAATCCTGGTTGTGAACACCTTGATTGAGCCTAGGAATCCCTTGGTGGGATATACAGTAAAGCTCAGAGGTGAATACCCTTGATTGGGCCTAGGAATCCCTCGGCCAATAATGACGGGATACATGGTAAATCCCAAAGTGTGGTGACCTCATAGGCCTAGGAATCCCTTGACCGGTAATGGTGGGATATATTGTAACTCTAAAAGGTTGAGACAGAAAAATTCCTCACAGTTTAGGTGGAAATATTCGAAGGTATACATGCTGGTTTAGGGCCTAGTGATTCAATGGGGTTTGCGATAAAAGCCTAATTGTATTGATGAAGGTTTGGGCCTAGTAATCCCTTGGTTGTATATACGGTAAAGCCTGAGGAAGCCCTGGTTGGTTTTGTTGTGAGTCCACATTCATGCTTGGAATATAGCACGGCGATGATTAGCTAAAAGAAAGATTTGGTTTAGCCCAATCTATGGTCAAGTGGTTCATGGAAGTCCCAAACCTAGTTGGATTATTTATTCATTAATAAGAGCCCTTTCTCCTTTGTATTTCATGTGTAAATCTATTGGTTCATATGTGATTTTTATTGTTGTTATATCCTTGTTATTTATATTGGTTATATGATGGTTATGAGTATGTTTTATGACAGACTTGATGTATGGTTCTCATCGTGTTTTGATTTTAAAATGAATGTACAATGAGTATATGATCTAATAGAAGATAATGCAACTATTGTGATAAGGCAACAATGCTTCTTTACGAATTTCAAATAAGTATGAGACGCTTATGCTCAGATCTATTGTTCTGACCTGTAGATTACATATTTGTGACATGTTTGATGAAATGTCTGTCATGTCTAGTAGGGGTCAAATCAAGTACTTATACCAAGGATTGCATTAGTAGAATTTTTCCATTGTTATTTATCATTTCTGAAGGTTTCATGAAGTTTTGGGAAGTGGCCTAATACCTAGCCCTGAAAATATGGCTCAGAATTCGAGGTTGCTAGCATGGAACTTCGTGAAAAAGTCCACATTCGTTGGCATGCCTTGTTGTGGGAGAAACTAGAAGGCCTTGGTTGCATGCATGGCTTGTCATGGGAGTGGATGGGGGTCCATATCAGTGAAATGTCAAGTTGTCTCATGGGTTGGTCACCTGGAAGGGTTAGTTGGCTCCTGAAGGTCTTGTAGCATGTGTGGAAAGTCAGAATGGTTTTGTTTTGTTGGTTCCACTTCCTTAACTGTACATGTAGAGTTGAATCACATCATAGTAGCCTCTCATCACATGTTTACCCCAGTGGACCAGTTAGCTTGGGTAAATGTGGGAGGAGGGTGTTACATGCACAAGATGGACCAAGAAGCAATGACCAACCAAGGTCGAGAAACGAAGATCAAGTGTGTTAGGTCCCTATAATACTAGTGATTCCCCCATTACTATTGTCATTGTATCCTTTATTGTTATTGTTGTTCCCCTATTGTCCCCATATTGTTATTATTGTGCCCCATAGAAACCCACTATTGTTATTTTTGTGTCTTTATATTATTATTGTTAGGTCGGCTTGGTTATATTGTGTCCCCTTAGACTCCTATATATAGAAAGGAGTTTTTGTCATTTGAATCATCAAAGAATTGTTCATTTGTGTAATGTAAAGGAGGTTGCCCCCTCGAAGAGGCTGAATTCTAAGGGATTGATCTATCTTTTTATCTTTTTGTGAGCTGGTTTCCTAACATTTGGTATCAGAGCTTTGGATTCTAGGGTTTCATTGCTCCAAATAGGTCATCGTGGCATTTTCGCTATAACTTTTTTCTGCAAATTTTCAGAAGCTAAAACAAAAACCCATTTGAGAATAAATCGGTTTGAGCCTCGGCTCCGAATTTCAGATCCTGGCTCGCTATATTTTCGGAGATATAGTTTGAACCGTGGGAAAATCATCATAAATGTCTCTCTAAGCATCAGATTGAAATTTCATAAGAAGTTACAAAAAGAGGACGGATTGTAGTTTCTTATATTATATATTTTTCAGATCCAAAGGTCAAAACATGGACATGTGGCACTTCATACAAGTTCTCTCTTCTGGAAAGGCATATAATCAGGTCACCTTGGGAGATTGTGCATCAATATTTCTTAAAGAATCCAATTTCGATCAGACTGGTGGCATTAGAAAGAGGAAATAGAGGGCTATGGAAGTTGCGATTTAAGAACTGGAAGAGCTGAAATTACAGAAATACATCAGATTCAACATCAGGCTCCTAAAAGTGAAAAAAAAAAGTGTGTAGTTTTTTTTTTCAATTTTTGCATAAGATTGGTTTGAAAAATTAGTTTGAAGGAATTCAAAGGGCATAGTGAAACATTATTATCAGTGATTGATGCCCCGAAGAAAGAAAATGGAAACACATAGTAAGCAACCTGAAAGCTCTAGCATGACTCATGAAGAAGAGGAAGAAATGCAACATGATATATCAAAATTACAAGACCAAGTACAACAAATGTCACTCGCACAAAAAGTAACAGAAGCTAAGATGGATGATTTAAAGAAAGACATAGAAGCTTAGATGGATGGTTTAAAGACGTGCAAGTTAATATGGATGGTTTAAAGAAAGGCATAGAAGCTAAGATGAATGGCGTGGAAGCTAAGATGGATGGTTTAAAGAAAGATGTAGAAGCTAAGATGAATGGCATGGTTGCTAAGATGTACGACGTGGAAGCTAAGATGGATGGTGTGGAAACTAAGATGGATGATTTGAAGACAGATTTGAAGATAGCCATGGAAGATTTGAAGACAGATTTGACAAATTTTCTACAATAAATGCTTACTAATGGCGAAAGGGTAGTAAAGGAAACTCATGATGAGAACAAAATAAATGTTAATCATGATTTCATAGACTCTAACATTGGATCGAAGAACCACCATGTTCCAAAGATCGATATGAGGAAGTTTGATGGAAAGGATCCCGGAACATGGATACTATAGGTGAAGCAATTTTTTGATCTCCATAATGTGAAAAACACACAAAAGGTATGTATTGCAACTTTATATTTGGAACCAAATCAGTTTGTATGGTATCGATGGTTTTGCTCTCGTAAACAAATTGTCACTTGGGCTATTTTTACGGATGAAATAATAGCACATTATGAGGATACAAAAAGCAACACTTTTTTTAGCCAATTGGTAAATCTCAAACAAAAAGGTTCAATGATGGAGCACATTGAGGACTTCAAAAAATTGAATATAAGGGTAAAAGATATTTTAGAGGAGCATAGGATTGATATGTTCATAGGGACTTTAAAAGATAACATCCAACATGAGGTTCGCCTTTTCGAACCAGATTCATTGGACAAGGCATTCAAGTTGGAAAGAAAAATGGAAAGCAAAATTATGGAAACAAGGAAGCCTACCACTCACAATCATAAAGATGGAAATGTTGCTGCCCCTAGCCATCCACAACCTACAAGGTTGACACTACAACAATTGGAAGAAAAAAGAGCAAAAGGGCTTTGTTACAGTTGTTATAGCAAATACACTAAAGGTCATAAGTGTGCCGAGAAGAAATTATTTTACATATATTGTGAAGAGAGGGAAGAAAAGGAACAAGAAACATCAAAAGAAGAGGATATACACCAGGGACAAACTCTAGAAAAATAAGAAATGAATTCGACCATATCTTGTAATGCATTGGCTGGAATTACCACTCCTCAAACTATCAAGATAGAAGGGCATATCAAGAAGAAAAAGGTAATAGTGTTGATTGATTCGGGAAGTACCCATAATTTTATTCATTATAAGGTAGCCAAAGAATTGAATTACTTCCTATATCCAGCGCCAAAGTGTCAAGTGATGGTTGCAAGTCGAGGAACCATAAATTGCTTAGGAAAATGCCATAATATCAAGCTATCCATGGGAGAATATGTATTGAATAGTCCAATGCTTTCCATTCCAATGGGTGGTGTTGATGTTGTACTAGGAGTCCAATGGCTACAATCCTTGGGTACAATATCTTTTAATGTTCAAGAACCTTTCATGAAATTCTCTTCAGAAGGAAAGGAAATTGAATTAAGGGGTATCACAGGGAAACTGGGAAAGATAACCGCTCTAATGGAATGACAAAGCTTCTAAAGAAAGAACATCGAGGCATAATGTCACAATTACGTTCACTAGATGTTCCCACATCGAAATCATTCATTCCTCCAGATCTCCAAAAAGTATTGAACAATCATTCCAAGGTATTTGAGACTCTCAAAGGCCTCCCACCTATTCGTGATCATGATCATGCTATCAATTTGATTCCAGGAAGAGTTCCTCCAAACATCAGGCCTTACAGATATCCCTATGTCCAAAAGAGTGAAATTGAATGTATGGTTGCAGAAATGCTAGAGGTTGGTATAATTCAACCTAGTCAAAGTTCTTTATCTGCTCCAATAGTATTGGTTCACAAGAAGGATGGATCATGGCACGTGTCCAAATTATAGGGAGCTCAACAAGCTCACTATTAAAGATAAATTTCCCATTCCTGTCATTGATGAATTATTGGATGAATTGCATGGATCAATTTACTTCACCAAGTTGGATCTTCGTTCATAATATCATCAAATCAGAATGAAGACCAAAGACATTCCAAAAACAGCATTTAGAAATCATGAGGGTCATTATGAATTTTTGGTCATGCATTTTGGCCTCACTAATGCACCTTCTACATTTCAAGGTTTGATGAATTCCATTTTCAAACCCTTCTTTAGAAAATTTGTGTTAGTATTTTTTGATGATATACTAATCTACAAGTCTTGGAAGGATCATGTCCAACATGTTGACATGGTGCTTAGAATATTGGAGGAGAAAAAATTATATGAAAAATGTCCAAATGTTTCTTTGGAGTACAAGAGGTGGAATATCTGGGTCATATTGTATCTCATGAAGGTGTTAAGGTAGACCCTAGCAAAATTAAAACCATTAAGGAATGGAAAATCCCCACATCCGTAAAGCATCTACGAGGATTTCTCGAGTTGACAGGGTATTATCGCAAGTTTGTTAAGAACTATGGGAGAATAGCAGCACCTCTAACAACATTATTGAAGAAAGATGCATTCTCATGGACTCCAGAAGCAACAAAGGCCTTGGAACATCTTAAAGAAAAAATGTGCCTAGCACCAGTCTTAGCTACACTGGACTTCACAAAAACATTTATTGTGGAATGTGATGCCTCAGGAAATGGAATTGGTGTTGTTTTAATGCAAGAACAAAGACCCATTTATTTCGAAAGTCATTCAGTCAAAGGAAAGTATTTACAAAAAGGTATTTACGAGAATAAAATGTTGGCAATACTACATGCACTTAAGAAATGGCGACCCTACATAATGGTAAGACACTTCAACGTAAAAACAGGTCATGATAGTCTTAAATACTTTTTGGAACAAAGATTATCTTCAGAAGAGTAGCAAAATGTTGGGTTGTGACTTTGAAATCATCTACAAAAAAGGGAAGCAAAATGTTGTGGAAGATGCACTCTCAAGAAAGGATGAGGATGTGGAAGCATTTCTTTGTGCCATTTCTATTATCCAACCAAATTGGATAAAGGAAGCAAGGGATGAATGGAAGAATGAAAAGGAAGTGTGGGCACTCATTCAAAAGATACAACAAGATCCCAGTACATCTGATACATTTAGCTGGAAAAATGGTTCGTTATGGTACAAGGATCAGTTATACCTATGTAAGAATTCCCAACTCAAACAGATGATTCTTAGGGAATTGCACACCTCTCCCTTAGGAGGGCACTCAAGATTTCTAAAAACCTACCATAGGGTTAAGAAGGAATTTTTTTGGGATGGCCTTAAATTGGATATTCAAAAGTTTGTGGCGGAATGTTTGGTT
>APFE030102139.1:3365-32218 GCA_000404065.3 Pinus taeda | reverse complement strand
GCCTAAAAAGAGTAGAAGAAAGAGAAAAGAGGCTACCCCTGAAACTGTTGTTCAAGAGGAAACTGTCCAAGAACAGATTGAGGAAGAAACTCATGTACATCATTCTGAACATGAAATTGACCTTGATTCTGCTGTAGATATTGACCAAGCAGCCCAAGGAATCATCACAGAAACTCTTTCAGAACTTGCCAAAGAAGTTGCTCAAAAGAGAATGGAGAGTAGGAAGAAGCAAAAGAAAAATAAAGGAA
Organism: Pinus taeda; assembly: GCA_000404065.3. Classification (NCBI taxonomy): domain Eukaryota; kingdom Viridiplantae; phylum Streptophyta; class Pinopsida; order Pinales; family Pinaceae; genus Pinus; species Pinus taeda. The sequence goes on along the minus strand of APFE030102139.1, from coordinate 31,970 downwards.
AAGCTATAGCTCAGGAAACTTACCTCACTCCTACAAATTCCAGTGAAGAAGACACTCAGCCCTTAGCTCAAAGAATGGCCAAACTCCATGAAACTGCCCTTTCCAAAAAGGTGGAAAAACAGAAGCAAAAGGTACAAAAAGAAAAACAGAGCACTACCACCGTAAGAAGGAGCAGCAGATTAGAAGGAAAAATGAAGGCCACAAAGAACAAAGAGCCATCCTTTATTGACTTGGGCACACCTGAAAAGGTTGCTACAAGTCCTCCACACGCTGAGTATGTTGAGACTAGTCCTCCACGTGAGGAGAGTCCTTTTGAGCATGAACCTGAGCATGAGCATGAATCTGAATTTGAGTATGAACCAAGTCCAAAGAAGTCACCTGAAGTTGACCCGGATCAGTAGAAAGTTTATAATTATTTGGAGACGTTGGAGCAAGCAGCTGCTGGCCCAAGCAATGTTCAACCTTTGGAGCAACAAGTTCACTCATTAAAACAGGAAATTTTTGAGATTGAGGTTCTAAATCGCCATATCATACAAGAAAATGAAAAATTGAAAGAGCAATCTAAAGTGGATAAGATGATCCAAGATAACACAATGCTTCATATGGGTCTTTTGCAAAAAGAAAACAAAAAGTTTAAGAAGAGATGCAGGAGGCTAAACAGAGATTTGATTAATTTGAGATTCAGATGTCTAATGAAAAGACCAAGAATTGATATTTCTACACGGAGGAAGAGGAGAAGATTAGATGTCTTGGCAGAGGCATCACAGCAAGTTGATTAAGCAGTGTTTTTGCATGAGGACATGCAATGCCCTCGTAGTGGGGGTATGTAGAGCCTCTAACTTACACCTCCTCATCCACTATTACCTACTGTTTTTCATCACTTACCTCTCTCTTTTGCCTCATTTTCAATGTAAAACCACCCAGATCATTACATTAGATGTCATTAAGCATGATCAAGTGAGCTTTGCTAATGTGTGACTGTTTTGTTTAGATTTTGACATATTTACAGGCATTCCGCAGCCATTGCCGATTCCGCAGCCATCTGGTGATTCCGCAGCCTTTTTGTTAATCTCAAGGTTCCACGTGTCATTTTTCCAAATGAGCCACATGGGCACTTAGGAATCAAGGTGCTCGAGGTTCTTGTGCTATTGGTTCAACCATCCACATCATCTGCACCTCCGGTCAACAAGGGTCAAGTTACGGTCAATAAAGGCAGCTTAACGGTGATGCGTAAGCTGTTGGGTCACGTCAGTACAAACGGTGACTTGTCCGTGTTACGCAGGTTGTGGGAGACATAATCCAACTCTGGATTCAATGCCCATAACGACCAGAACCTCCAGCTCATCCATGCAGGCTTATGACGTGTTTTGAACCTTAATTACGCATGACAGTTAGTTATTTTTCAGTTTTAGCTGTACGCATTAGGATATCTTTCAGATGCCTATAAAAACTTGCGTCTACGTACACTTATATAACTTTTTATTTGCTGTGTTTTTATGAACTTGTTATAATTTTAGTGCATTCCAAGACTCTGTTTTAATAGTGCTATTCTAGCACTCTTGACTGTAATTTTCTACACATGGAGTAATGAAGCAGTGTTGTTCTGAAGTTTTCAATACCTTGAGTCTTCTTTGGGTTATATGAATGGAGGGCCCCTGTTCATGTTAGCCTTGTATAGTATTTTATGTTCAGCATTTCCTTATTTCCATTCAGCATTTCCTTTTCTTGACACATGTACAGCGTAATTTACTTTCATGTTATTTCATTTCCAGCCTTTATTTTAAGCTGATCAGCATTGTTCTTTTGCAGGTTTTTAACCCGGGATTGCTTGTGTGTTTATGTATTTGCTTTATATCTAGTGGTAGTTTCAGTTGACAGATTCAAAGTTGCTACCTTTACTTTATTTTCATAGCTGATTTTTAGTTTTATTTCTCAAATCTGTCTGCTAACATATGAATGGTCTCTTTATTATAAATTGTCTATCTTTTAGAGATCAGAATACTAATAACTTGTAGCCGGCTTTGGGTACTTTTTAGACTAATCTTTAACTACTTTCTAATCATGCTTTACACAGTACTATGTGTTAGAGGCAGAGAGTTAGAAAGAGCAAAACATTATAACTAGTCTTTAAAGTAGATTTTTCTCATTTTTATCATTTCTTAGAATTATCTTTAGCTACTTCCTAATCGTGTCTTACACAGTACTATGTGTTAGAGGCAGAGAGTTAGGAAGAGATAAACATTATCATTGGTCTTTTAAGTGATTTTCTTACCTTTTATTTGCAGCAGCATGAATAGTGTCTAATGCCATTAGAAAGTGGTTTTTTGCTTTCAGTTCATTTTAATTCATTTATTTCCTTCAAGTTTTTTTCCTTTTCAGCAAGTAGGTAGAAACCACTAATCACACACCTTCACTCATATAGAATTCACCTTACACACACCATCACTCATTTGTTTATAAATACATCACTCCATCTTAGGAAGATAAATTAACCACAACAACATCCCAAACGACAAAAAGCTTTAAGAGGTTGCTTAAGTACATATTGTACACCTTCACTTCATCAACTTACAAGCCCCGGGTTGACAATTAATGACATCAATTTAGGAACACTAAATTGACTAAACAGCGTCTACCCATGTACCCTTATTATCTCCAGCTAAAAAAAAATCTGTCCAAGCATTTAACAAACCACGGATAGAGGATGATGCCATTTGCACACACAAATTTCATAATTTCAGCAAATCATGAATCTGGAAAAAAATTGTCAGTTGACAAAATAAAAAAAGAATAACAAAACTTAACACAAATTTAACTCCACTCTGATACCAAAGATTAGTTATTAGTTTTTCTATGCAGATATAACTAAGAAAAGCTAACAAACTATCATAGAAATCTAGCAACCAGAGAGAATACATAACACACGCTTAAGTTGGCCATTTTACACCCCCAAAAAAAACATCGCTTGCATTCACAAAGAATACCTTTCTCATCAACTACAAAGTTCAATGTGCATACATATTCACTGAAATTTAAAAGAGAAGAGTGATCAAAGCTGACTCTGTCAAGGAATATTTTTTTATCGTCTCCTAAAGAAATATCTGTCATTAATTAAGGTGGACTTCGTCACTGAACAAAGTTGACTAAGTCATACTAACTAATGGAAGATACAGCTAAAGCACAAAAAAATATTACAAGTTAGAATCCAAGTTACTGGTTTTGCTGAAGGATCCATATCCATAGATAAAAGGTAGCAATAGGAGATGCCATTGCACTCCTGCTCTTATACTTATATTAGATGTATTCTCAAGTCCCATTGACCTACTATTGTGGTCATGCGTTTGACATTAATAAGCTTATCTTCATCTTATCTTATTACGACCCAACAGGCTTCATGGTATGTGTGTCATATCTTCTTCCTTATTTGATAAGTTGTGATTCACTTCCGAAGCAAAGATGCACACCCCAAGGAAGTGTTGGAATTCTTTTAACCATTATCTTGTTGAGCCGTCATTCCATTTGTGCATGCAAGTATTGAATCTCCAAAGTCTAAGTAGGGGATATCCGAGGTGGTTAGGAAGGAGCTTCCTTTGGAATTATTTTTTTTAGTAGAAGCACTTGCTAATATAGGCTTGTTCTAAAGTCCTTAAACGATGAGCCCATATACTGCTAACACACATGCTCAAGTTTTCATGCAATCTCTCAAGTATTTTTGAGAATGATAAGGCAAGCCACCTACAGATATATGTTTGTTGTGGATAGATTTAGTACAAATATGTGGTTGGAAGTTAAAACACCCATATCAATAACAAAGGATATCCTCCAGAATCCAATCTCCATCATATGCTCATTCTACTTCTCGTTACAGTCATGTTATGGTTGATTCTCCATCATATTGGAAGTTCTTCGGTTGCTTTATAGAGAACGTAGGTTTCTTTTCATAGTTTCTATTCATTTCATTCTCTATATTGTTCACTTCTTTTCATTTGGCATAGTCTATCGTGCTTAGAATCATATAATTACAGATAGACGTAGTGGTACTGGTACCCCAACCCATTACGTCAAATTCAAAACCCACGAGACTCGAGCACTAATCCCACAATATTTAAGGTTTCTTGCCATGAATGTGGCTTAGGTTACAAAAGCCTGGGTATTCTTCCAAATACCTAGGATTCTCCCAATCTCACATTAGCCTCTTCAACATGTGAATGACACATCAAATGTCAGTCTGCCTTTCCTATGAATATAACCATTATGCCTAAGGTCATTGACTAGGTTTCCACATCAAACATCCTCCAATGAAGCAGTGCAGATGATCCTTTTCCTGCTGGAAAACGGGGGCTGATTTGGAATCTGCAGCAGCAGTTCCTATGTTTGTGCTTCTTAAATTTATAGAATACAGCCGCTGGCTGAAATAACAATTCTCACGCACCAACTACTAGGTCTGTTTCTGCAAATGATCATTCACAGCCACTAACAACTTACTCATCCCAGTGAGGTATTATTTCACATTTTGAAGGCAGGATGCTTACTTGTGTTGTCTTTCGTTGCACCTAGGATTTTCAAACCAAATGGATATTTGTTATATTCTATTGAAGAGTATTGAGCATTTACATATGCAGTGCTAACAAAGAAACAAACTAGTCTTAGGAATCCCAGCAAAAGGTGCCCCAATGCCTCAACTTGATGAATCTTATAAGTATTTATTTGCTCGGTCAATGTCACCCGTCCCAATAGTGATTATCGTGAACAAAGCTCTAAAACTTTTTCTCTGACCTGCTTTGGCAAGCAAAGGACCAACCAGATTGCTACTTTAATTATCCGATCAGATTTCATACTAGTACAAAATCCACCTACACTGGAAGGTGTTAAGTACACCATTGCAGGGGTGCATCTTGAAATATAAAAAAGATTAGAATGCATTTTGACACTGCTCATAAAAGGTCAGAATGCACATACAACAATGTGACTTATATAAAACCTGAGTAAACTATAAGAGATTGTAGAAAAAAGCAGCATACTACCCTCCAACAAACACTAAGAAAGGACATAAAAGCAAACGTGCATACTTGCATCTCATAATCAACGGAGCTGGCTTGAGAGCTTTTGGACCGTTTCGTATCCCTTTTCTATGCGGCGTCACCTGTTAATTCAACACTAGATCAGTCACCCATGAAACGCTTTAAAATATGTCCCCAGATACCGTAAACCCTTTCAAATATCTTCCCAAAAACGGTAAACAGGAAACGGAAGGCAAACATGAACAACGAGGAACGAGACTAGAGGATTTCAGGAACCCACCCCAGGCATATACTATGCATATAAAATCATTCGTAATGAACTAGTGATTAGTCATTACTGTCCACAACAGTAACATTGGTCGAATGGACCATATACCAATTTCCTCCCATCTGCAGCCTAAATTTTCTGACCCAAAACCTCTATTTTATCGAATTCAAATTGAGCATGAGATCAAAAAATACAAAAACTGAAAAATCCGTGGACTGACCTTTCTCTTGGGAACTGCCATGAGCTGCATGAAACCCACGGGAGAAAATTCCTCCATTCCCGATTCTTGCAGTTGGCACTTCTGATCGTTAATTGACATCGATCCATCTGGACTTCTCGCGAAGCCAAAAGTCCCCAGATCCTCGTTAAAATGGCCTTCAGATGGATCAAGATTAACCGATGTTGAAATAGCACTTGAATCAGGAAGGGTCCATCTCGTTAGACTCACTCTAAAATCCAACGCTCCCGTAAGCCTTCCCAGTCGCAGCATTTTCGATAGCAATTTTTGATAGCAATGAAATTTCGTTGACAATGTCACTTTTCCGGTTTGTGAATCAAGCCTTCGTTCGAAAGGTTTTTGGAGGGCTTAAGGCTCGGCCCTCAATTTACGGTTCGGTAAAATAAACAAGACCTTCGGTTCCAAAACAGACAAGAAGGCATCGGTTCACAGGCAGACAAAAGAAGACATGCCACCTGGCATCAACTGCATCAACTAGCGGTCATTGTACCTCCTGGGAATGATCGCTTCTTGGGATCGACTGCTGCTTTCACCTCCGCTGCTGGGATCGACGCCCTTGCTCCTGCGACCTCCGCTACTGGGATCGACTGCTGCTTTCACCTCCGCTGTTGTCCTGGGAATGATCGCTTCTTGGGATCGACTGCTGCTTTCACCTCCGCTGCTGGGATCGACGCCCTTGCTCCTGCGACCTTTATAACCAGGCTTCATCTAAGGAGTTAAGAGTGCCCTAGTAGCCTTAGCCATGGCCTCATGGAATATGGGATATCTCGTGAACACTAACGATTGGTTGAAATTGCCATATGATTTCAGTGCAAGGTCTTATATTGTTTCTAAGTGGGTAGGAGTAGGAGTTTTGTTTTCTTAGACCTGGAGGGAACAAGTTAATACTGGAGTTTGTATGCCTAAGGAAACAAGTTAATATTATAAGATTTATAGGTTTTAATATCAGGGGAAGTATATTCTATATAAATTATTAATAAGTTTTTTACGTATATTTTATATAAGTTATTCATAAGATTTTTTTAATGTGGTGGTGGTTTCTCTATCTATATAATATAATTGTAGGTTAAGATTTTAAAATTGTATAAATAAAGACTAGGTTTAAATATTGTGAGTTTTTTCTTACTTGGAAAAAAAATCAATTACTCAATGTCTACAAAAGTGAAACATTTCATAAACATAAAATAGATGGTATGGATTTCACCATGTGCATTTTTATATATTTGTGTTTTTTTTCTTCTAGCTCAAAGTTATAATGATCAAGTTGATCAACTACATACATGTTTATAATGTACCTTTCATTACTTATAAGCATTTTTGCAACTCTTTGTCTAAGCACTTATTTCAAAGGCTTGATTGAGTCAACCACAATTATCACACATCCAACTACAATTACAATTTATAAGGTATACGGGAGTCTTGTGAAGTAGTTCACTGCAAACCAAAAGTGACATTTAAATTACCACATCTAGCAAGGGGATAATTGTCTCCTCCACCATGCCTCGGTCTCCATATTCATTTTCACTCATGATGTGGTTATGTTGTCCTCTACCCCTCCAGGTTTATAGAGCTAGCTAAATGCCCTTTTGAGGCTTTGCAACCTTCGATGGTGGATAATCAACCTTGGAAAAACCAAGATTGTGATCTGCAATGGCTCGAAGAAGACCCTCTTAAATTATCACTTTTAATTTAGGGAGCCTTGTGAATTAGTTCACTACAAACCAAAAGTGACATTCAAATTACCACATCTAGCAAGGGGACAAGTGTCTCCTCCATCATGCCTTGGTCTCCATATTCCTCTTTGTTGATGACATGGTTTTGTTGGCCTCTACCCCTCAAGGTTTATAGAGTTAGATAAATTCCCTTTTGATACTTTGCAACCTTTAGTGGTGGAAGATCAACCTTGGAAAAGCCAAGATTATGGTCTGTAATGGCTCAAAAAAGAGCCTCTTAGATTATTACTTTTAATTTAGGGGGAAGGAGATTGAGCGATCTGAATTAGATCATTATATAATTTGTCATCTATCTCAATGATTTCAAAGCAAATGACATTTTTTTGGGGGTAAAACTTTCATGATTAAGCATCAAACCCTATGATGTTGTTTTACACTAAAAGACCTTTCCAAAAGTGCAAGAATTGTGTCAAGTGGAGTTCTTATGCAAAATTTGTGTCTCCCATAAGTTGACATATTGTGTTTAACCACCATGGCTTGAAAGGCTACCACGACAACCCTCATTACTCATGCAAAAGGGGCTATCCATCTGAGGACTTGGAAGAATTATCTAGAAGGGTCAAATTTGTAATTCTAGTAGGGAGTTGAAAGATTCAAACTCGACACCTAGTTGGCTATTGAGCTATGTTGTAATCAGGCCACTACGAGGAAGAGGATTATTTCTTAGTCCATAATAGAGAAAAGTGATTGGGAATGGGAGTGAGAGAGCATAACACATGGGTTTGGTGTTCTCTACCAAACTATCAGGGCATGAGCCTTAGGTGACTTTGTAGAGAGTGCCTTCTCCTTTGTATTTGCATTATTTCCTTTCTAAACAAAAGAGAGAGCAAAGTAGTCTCACCTTCTAATTGGATTTTCTCCCATAAGGGTTTCCCAGAGCATATCTTGTATCCCTTATGGTTGGTGTGTGATTGTATTTTGGTGTTTTGTGTTTTCAACATTTTATCTACTACATGCAGAAATAGTAAATCGGTAATTAATAAATCCAAAAGTTAAAGTAATTTAACCATCATAATATAGATTTCAAATTATTTTTATTAGATCTGTTGTGATGAACTATCTAGTGGAATATCCATGGTAGTTTACAGATTATCAAATTTACCACATCATACACTTATCTAAGGGTTCAACTTTTAGAACCTAGGACCAGACTAAGGTGGACTCTCCAAACCTTCATAAGGGGTATGAATCCCTCGCCCCTTTAGAGAGATAGTGCTTTTGATGCCATTTTTGGGACATGAAATTTAGTTGAATTATACTTAGGTTTAGAGAATTTAGACCCTTTTGCTTCACCACATTATTAGATGCAAGATGATTATTCCTTAAGCCATCAGTCAAGTAGAGTTGACAACAAACTCTTCCTGACTTACGATCACTTTCAAGAGTTTTTTTGTCATCTCAAGAACTTTGTTGACTTGATCGCCAATAGGGATTAGTCTCCATGCCTTACTTATTGTTCATCAGAGGCCATTGTTTCATCTGCACACACCCATCCCTTTTCAAGGACAATTTACTAAAGTTATTCCAGGTATCGTGTCTATAGTTTTTTTATATATTAGTGAATAGCCTTCACCTAGTTAGGTATTCTCTAGATTCTCCTAGCCACCCCTTATCAGCTAAGTAGGAGTTGAATAGTGTTATTACAGAGGATATTACAATAAATTTATCTAGATCATTTGGATTGCCCTTATTGGGGAATTGAAATCCAAGATGCCCTTTGATATAAAGCACTTCATGGAGCTCAGGAATAACCTCATTATCCCCCCCCCCTTGCATGCTTTGTTATTGGCTGCATGGGTTCAAGGCCCCCTAGGTCAATTCTAAGTGGAATCACATCATTTTCACCTAGAAGTTGAACACTAGGTTTTGCAGGAGAATAAAGTATGCTAACTTTTCCATAGGTAGGGATAGATATATAGGATTTTGTATTCATATGCCCCTAGTATCATGACATATACAGGCAATATTATTGATTGTGTAAGGAATCTAATAACTCCACTACAAGGAAAATGTTGTGATCTAAATACATAAAAACTAGAAGGACGCACCATGTACAACATTGTTAGTGTGGAGCACAACTCCAATTTAGATAAGACAAATCAGTTACACAATATTTCCTTAAATAATAGGAGAAACTCCTCCAAATACCCAATACATTCATACATCCATAGCCATGTCCTCAATAATGACCACATGATCTCTACATATAGTTATTCACACATTGTATATATGGTCCCTTCATTATTAGGTTGACCCTTACAAATACATTTACACATTACATTCACATTTAACCCCATTTATGCTCCCCTTGGGTTCATACCATATATATTTAACTAAATATATGCCCCCCCTTGGGGTCATAAAATAGTACCCTCCTTCGAAAAGCTTTATCCTCAAAGTTGTGTAGTTAAGGGTGTTACATGTGATGAAACCAAATAATGGGATTTCCTTATACTCCTATATTATTTTTTCCACTATTAATGATCCATCCATCCAAACTCAATTATTCTTGGTCTTAATCCTTGATGGTTTGTTGTTGCATGGTTTTATTTCCCTTTATTCCATGTATTATTATTACTTCTCCAATTTGTTGTAGTTATTGGTCTTCGATCACATCTTGTTGAATAATGAATCAATGATGCCCTACTCCATGAATATTAATGAATATTCCATATTCTTCCTTGATAATGTTGATATGGATCTTCTTGTCTTCCTTGATAATGTTGGTATCAATCTTGTCGTCTTTCTTGAAATCTTTCTTGGTAATGACAATGTCAATATGGTTTCACATTTGATGGCTTTCCTTCACTCAACATATCCATTTTTTTTAGAGATAATGGAATCCTTTATCCTCTTTTCATAATATTTGATTACTCTAGCCTCGGAGATAATACCATCACATTTGACATGCACATCCTCTAGATGTCTTTCAACTTCTTCAAATATCTTATGGAGACCTTGAATATTTTCTTCTTTCTCTTTTCGAATTTGTAATGTGATCTCATGTATTGAATTTCAATGGCATTCTTCAATTTGACAATGCATTTCTGATTTGACCACATGCATGTCCAGGGCTTCTTCAATCTTCTTGCAAATTTCCTTTTCTAATCTTGTGGTAGTTTCTTCATTTAAGTTCCTTGTACCTTCATAACTTTGAACATGCTTCTTTTCTTCTTTCAATCTATTTACATCATCTAGTAGTCTATTATGATTTTGTAATCTATATATTTCTTCATCTTTCTTTTTCAAAATATTCCCTTTGCTACTATTTCCTTGTTTTAGTTTTACAATCCCCCTTGTTAATCTTTCCCCATTTTAATTGTTTAATTTCCTTAACGAATGCTTCATTAAGATTTTATATCTTAGCTAGCTTGTCACCTTTCTTCTTAATCCCTTATTTAGCTTATTTTTATTTCATCTGAATTTTATACAATGCCTTCATTCTTTTATCCTTCCTCCATTTATTGGAAAATATTCTTTCAAACACTCCCATGTGATGTTCCATCTAGTATACATGCCAAAACTCCACTACCACTCATGAGCTTCACCCATAAAATAATTGTTGAAGAAAGTGTAACTAGGTTCGGTCTTCATAATGACATGATCTTTGTATTTGATGTAATAAGAGAAAATAAATTATGTTTGTAATCTTGTTGCATGGGTTTCATGAGCAAGAAGTGTCATTAGATGAAAGACTTCTTCTTGATGTCTTTAGGATTTATTTCTATGTCAAAGAATCATGTCATGAGTCCATGTAAATGTATACAAGCCTTCATCAAGTGTAGCAACCCTCCAAGACCAAGATCAAATGGAAAAGTTTTTTATTTGGTGATACTGATTCACCCCCCCTCTCAGTGTTATTTCCAACACTTGGTATGCACTGGGATGTTTTACAATGTGAAGGGCACCGGTGCTATCGATTATTCAAACACTGGTGTGTGATGTTATGTAGCACATCGTGTTTTTTATTTTATAAAAAAAAATTATCGACAATGCACCATGTTATTTGTAGCATCAGTGCTCGTATGGATAGTAAAGCACTAATGAGTTTGTATAATTTATATGCACCATTAAAAAAAATTTCTAAAACATATGTCCGCCGACGTTCACTACAAACGGATTTTTGGGCTATTTTTACAAGGGTTTCTATAAAAATGACTGCTAGAAGATCTTTTCCTTGTAGTATTTAATCATGGGTATTTGATTTTCATATAATTATTTTAAAGTTTATAAAGATTATGAGTATTAAATATATTTTTGGAGGCAAACAATATCATAAAAGTAAATACGCTATTATTCTAGGTTTGGAAGATTGATTTTCACATTAAAGATTATTCAATTGTATATTGATTGATTTGTACTTGGTACTTTAAGATTGATAACTTAAATTCTTATAGGTCAAATTGTCAAATTATTTAAAATTTTACTTGAGTGGATGAAGCTTAATAGAAGTAGTTGTTCAAGGGGGGTGTTAGAATATGTGGCTACTACTTGTCGTGTATGGTCATATTCAATTATTGATTTTACTAGTCATATTCAATTTTTTTTTTTTTTTAAAGACTATTCTATTAAAATAAAGGAGAAAATTATTTACAAAGAGGTTTGAACCTCTGAGGGGGCTGTAGCCTGCCCTCTACCAAAAAGTCTGTTGTAGGTAGCACATTGCCTTCCTTTTACAAAGATGAGAATCATAAAAGTGAGAGTTCTGGTAAGCTTGAGAGACCCAACACTAAGCTGAGCTAAATAAGGATAAAGCTTCAAAAGAAACTGATCCCTTACAAAAATGTTGTTCTTTGCATTCACTATTACATATCAGTTGAAAACCAAAATTATGTCCTGAAGACTGTGAAGTTTCATGCTGTTAAGGAAAGAGACCATGCATATTGAAAAATTCATACAAAAATCATACATCATAAGTTAGCTTGATGTAATGTCATTGAAGCCAAGAAGCATTTAGACCTGCGATGGAGAGCCTGAATCTTTCTCATTTGCCTGGTTGGGGGAGCTTACCCAAGAAACCATCACATTGTCTTCAGCTTCCATCGTATTGCTTCCTGGAGGAAGAACAAGGTTCAGAACATTTCCGGAGAGGCGCGCAGGCTCACAATCAATGATTGGCTCTTGAGGAGAAGCTGGCTGAGGATGAGAGTCTTCCTAATGGCCCTCCTCGTGCAGCGCAGCAGAGTCATTGAGGACGACTCCAGCCAAGCTGCCCTGAACATCACTAGAATTATGAGAATGAGACTGTTCCCTGGAGGGTTCATCCGAGCTTGTAAGCTCATCTTCCTCCTCCAAGAAGATGACAGTAATAGTGGCTAAGATAAGAGGTTTATTTAGCCTGCTTCTGAACTTGAATCGAGTTGAATGAAAAGAGTTGTTCAGGGTAGGACCAGAGCTGGCAGAGGGCGGAGAGGAGGGAGAGACAGAGGCTAATGGAGTTATACGCTGAGGGACAGAGCTACCACGACTCCTTGAGCCTCCCCGGGACCCTGAATTACTTCCACGTCTGGGGATGCCACGATGACGAGGCATTGCAATATGAATTTGCGGGTTGACGGAACCGAGAGACTGAAGGTAAGAGTGAAGCAGCCAGTTACAGGCTAATTGGACCCGGTTGCAGAACCAGACCTCCGCACCGAAGACCCAAATACAGAGCACGCAGTCGATGGAGTAAACCATAAGAGAAAACCAAGCACAGACTGATAAAGCCCACTGTGCTAACCAGATACTTTCAATAAAGACCAAACCAAAACACCATACAGAGACGGGCAATACAAGATTCGTGTACCAGACACAGACGCAGAAGACAAGCTTAATACACCAGACTCCGGTAGACATAGACGGAGAAGACAAGCTCAATATATCAGACACCACATACCTGAACGAGGGGGGCATCCAAATTCTCTGAGCTGTGCAGGGGCGCAGAGGATTTAACCACTGGATGAGAACCACAGTTCCAATTCCTGATGGACTCAACGCATATATGCCGTAGTGGATGCGCGCCATCCTGTAATTACTAGCCTGCAAACCGCGGGTACACAGAGCCATTAATGTGTGTAGATGACTTACCTTGAACCGCCAAAACCCACTGGTTGGATCGCTAGCTGCCCACTTTGCATGCGCATTCATTAACACGTAATTAAGGCACCCGCATCCGGGTGTGAGTCTTCCTTCGACTGCATATCATTTGTTACAATGTCATGGAATGTTGAGAGTTGGTTTTCAAAAGCTATGCTAGATAGAGAGCCCTCAAAGAATTCCCTTCCACTATCCACTCCTAAATTAGCAAGAAAGTCTGCCAGCTTGTTCCCTTCTCTTCTGATGTGTTTGAAGGAAATTGCTTGGTGATGAGAAAGCCATTGATTGAGAAGCTCCAATCGAGGAGCCATTCTCCAGCTGCTACTGACTTTGTGAACAAGGGATCCCTGCAGAAGTTTTGAGGCCATATTGATGATAATTTGGGAGTCCCCTTCCACAATAAGAGGAAGGAAGCCTCGTTCTTACGCCAGATTTATCCCTCTCCATAATCCTTCCAGTTCTGCTACATTGTTGGTGTTCCAGCCAATTGAGCCAAAAAAAATTATAAAAGGGGTACCTTGGTAATCTCTGATGGCTCCACCAAATCCCGTTTTCCCCGGATTGCCCCTCGAAGCTCCGTCAAAGTTAAGTTGAAACACAATGATTGGCGGTGGAGTCCATATTGCTAGAGGCTCCTGATGCTTTGAGGTGTTATCCTTGGATGAGAGCGGATGATTTAATTGAATCTGCCAATTGTCCCATATAGCTTGTTCCTGCAGGAGTGATGGAAAATCCTCTTTGGACCATACTTTGACAGACAAAGTTTCTTTGAAGTTATTGTGCAATCCGGTCCATATCTGCTCAACCGACAGTGATTGATCTTTAAAGGGCCTTCTGTTTCTCTCCTTCCAGATATTCCACATTAAAAGACCCGGTATGAGTTGCTTTGATATGGCTCTTGGCTCCAGGTGCGAAGGGTGCCTTTAATATCCCCATGCACTCTACCTTCCTTTTGACAGCGGAATGTGACCTTTTCCCACAATTTCCTTCCTAGCTGACAGGTTTGCATAAGATGTAATGTTGTTTCCTCTTCTTGTTTGCAGTTGGGACATATGGATGGCCCCGAGAAGTTCCTTTTTCTGAGGTTGTCCCAAGTTAGAATCCTGTTGTGAGACAGAAGCCACAAAGAAGTAGAGACCTTCGGCCATATAGATGAATTCCATATCTTATCCCACAACTTATCTTTGACTACCCTGTCTTTGATGATGATTTTGTAAGCTTCTTGGGTGGTGAAAGTGTCTTTTTTCTCGTATCCCCATCTAAGAATGTCCATACCTGCTGAAGATAGAATTTTTCGTTTTTGAAGTTCTGATGAAAGAAAAAGATGAAATTGCTCCGGGCTATGGGATATGATATGACTTACTTCTTTCCACTTTCTGTGTTCTTGGCCAGTGTGTGAGTCCCAAAATTGACTCACCTTATCAAAAGGATTTATATCTTGGTCTAGGAGTCCCGGGATAGTGTCTCTGAGGTTTGGCAGCTGATGCCATGAATCTTGCCAAAACCTTGTTGTATGGCCATCCTTCACATCCCAAAAACTATGCTTTTGTATTAGATTTCGATGTTGATTGGCTGAATTCCAAATAACTGATCCTTTGCTAACTTCTGACATTCTAATTCGCTCCTCTGTGGGCACATTTCCTGCATATTTTGCTCTCCATAGAGATGCCCAAGGAGTGTTGGGATTTGAGAGCCATCTCCACCAGATTTTAGCCCCCATTACCATATTGCTATGTTCTAGGTCTCTCAGCCCAATGCCTCCAGCTTTTTTAGGAAGGCATGCTTTCTCCCATTTGACTAGAGCCCACTTCCGTTTTGGACCCAAATTTCCCCATAAGAAATTGCGTTGAAGTTGTTTGATTGCTCTGAGAACCCACTTAGGCGCCGCCAATATGGAAAAAAGGTAAAGAGGCATGGATTGAAGAACAGTTTTAATTAGCACTAACCTACTAGCCATGTTAAGAGCTCTGTGGGTCCATAGGAAAAGTCTAGCTTCTAGTTTTTCTAAAAGGCAGTTCCAAGAGGAATGCTTGAGAGCCAAGGCAAATAAAGGAGCACCCAAATATTTGGAAGGAAGAGAAGCGATGGTGAAGCCTAGGATACGGGCAATAGCTCTTTGGGTGGTGGGAGGCGTATTGAAGAAGAAAATCTGAGATTTAACTTTGTTAATGAGAGCTCCTGAGGCCTCCGAGAAGTTTGCAAGAATTGACTTGAAAAAACAGGCTTCTTGAACAGATGGATGGCCAAATAACATATTGCCGTCTACGAATTGCTGGTGAGAAAAGGCGGGGATTTGGTGGAAGGCTAGACCTTTGAGGCTATGAGAGAGGATAGCCTATTTGATGCTTCGGCCCAGTCCTTCCGCTAAGATGACAAACAGAAAGGGCGAGAGAGGGTCACCTTGTCTGATGCCCCTAGAAGGATGGAAAGTGGGCGACGGGATTCCATTAATAAGAATAGAGAAGAACGAGGAGGACAAAAGATTACTGACCTATCTGATCCAGGAGGGGGCAAAACCAAAGGCATTTAGGATTTTTTGCATATATTCCCAACTAATACTATCAAAAGCCTTAGATAAATCAATTTTGAGTAGCATACCTAGTTTTTTTGAATGCTTAAGAGAGTGGATTATTTCATGGGTTAAGATAATCCCATCCATGATCTGTCTTCCTTCTACGTATCCAGATTGTTATGGAGATATAATAAGGGGAAGCAAAGGCTTCAATCTGGAAGCTATAACCTTGGAGACAATTTTGTATATAATGTTGAACAAAGCAATCGGTCTGTATTTATCTTGAGTATTGGATTCTTCTGCTTTAGGTATTAATGCAATGAATGTTGCGTTCATACCTGGATACATCCATCTTAGCGTGCGTGATTCTTCCACAACCTACCAGACTTCCCATTTAACTAGATCCCAGAAATGCTAAAAAAAAATTGTGGTGAATCCGTCTGGTCCTGGCACTTTCCCTGCTTTTAGCTGATGCACAGCAGTCTCAACCTCTTGAAGACTGATGGGTTTGAGAAGGAGAACATTATGATCTTCCGTGATTAATCTGGGTATATGTCTGATGACGTTATCAATAGCCTTTGTTCTGTTTATATTAGGTTCTTGATTCATCTTCTTGAAATAATTGAGGAATTCTTGTTCAATGCCTTCATGGGTTTCAATTTTGCTTCCTTGCTCATTGCTGATATGGGAGATTTGATTGTTCATTCTTCTTTGCACTGTAGTTTTGTGAAAGAATTTTGTGTTCTTTTCACCCTCCTTCAGCCATCTAACTCTAGATTTTTGCCTCCAGAGAGTCTCCTCCTGTAAGTCTCTCTCAAGGATTTGATTTTCTATGGATTGCTCTTTCTTGGCTAGCTCTTCAAAAAGTCCTTTAGTGATCATTCTTTGCTGAATGGCTTCCATTTCTTGATTGAGGGTTTCCTTAGCTTTGAAGATGTTGTCGAAGATGGAGTGATTCCAGCGTTTAATTCCCCCCTTGAGATATTTCAACTTCCTTTGGAAGATGGACATTTTTGTGCCATCCGTCGGATTGAATTTTAACCAGGAAGCTTTGACAAATTCATAAAAGTCCGGATGAGATAGCCAAAAAGCATCAAACCGGAAGGGTCGCCTGGTATTGCATCCAGGACGATTCCAATGAAGAGCTATTGGCCAATGATCAGAGCCAGAGAAAGGAAGGATAGATGCAATGAATTCTCCTCCTAGATGAACTACATTGTCAGAAATCAGGAATCGATCGAGATGAGAAGCTATTTGCATTGGGTCGGCCCTTTTGTTGTTCCAAGTATATAGGTTGTTATTTGATGGAAGATCTATCAGCCAATTATTCTGAATGAAGTCTTTTAAAATAGAGCCATCTCTATTTATTCTGCAGCGTCCTCCCTTTTTTTCCTCCATTGTTGCGATCATGTTGTAGTCTCCTCCAGATATCCATAACGGGTACGCCCTCTCTGTATTGAGCTGCATAATGGCATCCATTATTTCAACCTTGTGCTGGGTTTCTTGAGGAAAATACACATTTTTCATATGACCATAGATATTGGTGCCAATTATGTAAAAGATGGCTTGAATGAAATTTTTATTTGCATGTATGTTGTTCAGTTGAATGGTTCGCACATCCGAGAGCACTGCAAGTCCTCCTGACGCTCCCTGAGCATCAACAACTGTTACTAATCCCAACAACTGTTACTAATCCTCCAGGCCAAGCCTTTGCTGCTATTTTTTCCAATACTGTCGAATTACATTTAGTTTCTTGCAAAAAGAGGATTGTGGGTTTTTCCTCCATTAGCATGTTTTTTAGTAGTCTTCCTTTCCTTGGGCTATTGAGCCCTCTGATATTCCATGAAATCAACTTCATTGGGAAGGTTTGGGGTTGGTATTGAAATACTTGGTTAACTTAGCATATCTGCCTGATTCTACCAATACTTCTCCGATCTTGATGGTTCTCTCCAGAGTAGTTTTCCTTCCACGTTTCTTGTTGTCCTTGGTGATGAATTTCCCATCGCATTAGCTGCCAATTTGGACCCCTAATGAGTATTTTTTTGGGCTTTATTGAGGACTGCCACTAGATTATCCACTTGTCTATCAGGTATTTTCTCGAAGTTTCCTGTTTTATAGGCCTGTTCTAAGCCCAAAATATCCAGCTCGCCAATATCTATAGATTCTGTGTCCTCCTCCATGATTTTAGGTTCTTGATAGCTTCCATCGCTTTGCTTCTCGTCTACTAGATTGAGATTGGTACCATCTATTTCCATTTCCGGGAAGCTCCAAGTGTTTGAAGCCATCTTGAGATGATTGCCCTCTTGTTCTGCATCCTTTTCCCCTGTTTTCGATTGGGATCCTTCCATTTTTCCTGACTACCTCCTGTTTTATTAGAGGGTGTATTGTCTGGATCCTACATGTCTTCATTAGCTAAAACTTCAAAGCTATTGCTTGTCGAGGGTTTTGATTGATCTGCTGGAGGAATCTTTGTAGAGGCTGCTGATTTTTTATTTCCTCTTCTGCGATTTGGCACTTTGGTGAAGCCATCCGGTGTTGGGTTTTCCGGATTAATTTGAATCGAGGGTTTACTATTTAATGGGTAGTCTCTGTAGAGATGTCCTAAATCATGACATTTCCTGCACCTAAAGGGCACATGCTCATAATCAATTAACTGTATCCATTCAACATCTTCATGAAAAAGACTTATCGTATCAGGCAAAGCTTGTTTAAGGTCCATGTAGATGCAAATTCGTGCATATGAGGTGTATCTATGCATCTTTGTTTCTTCTGCTACTTTGACAAAGTCTCCCAATACATTTCCAATCTCCTTGAGAGACTCCTCTTCCCAGTATTCCAATGGCAGAGAGTACAGCCTGATCCACACCGGTGCACAACTTAGGTCTTCCTTATCAGGATTAAATCGTTCGATCCGTTCTTTAAGAAATAGCCCGACAGAGTTAAAGAAGTAAGGCCCTCCATCTAAAACTCTGTTTCTGTCTTCCAAACAGTTGAAGACGGCAGTGAAGAACCCTTTAGGCCCTAGATGCAAGGTTATGTGTCCTTTGGGATGCCATTTAGCATTTATCCAAACTCTCAACGTTCTCGTTTGGCCATATTCCAATGAATTTGCCTATGAGGGCATGATCCCTCATGTACTGAATTCTGGCATTGATGCGGTGGCTTGGAAGCTCTACTTTTGGCCTGTACGTGGCTACAGGCTTGCATGTGGAAGAGCTGACTTTCGGCTTGTCTTTTTGTTCGGGTTCAGTCTGCGTCTGCTGGCTTCTGTCTGTGTTTTCGTCCTCATGCTCCTTTCCCCTGTCTGAATCCTCGGTGGTTCTTGGCGGTTTGTCGTTTGTTTGCGGAGGCGCCCCTCCTTCCCCCTGAGGGGGGTTCATTATTTCCGTCAATCCGATCTACGGATTGCTGCCTACTGCTCTGCCGCAATCTACCAGTAGTGGGCTCTGTCAAGAGGGCCTGCCGTAGCCGGTGATTTCTGAAACCCTAACGCGAGTTGCAGAGCCCCGCGATGATCAGCTATCTTTAATCAAAAACTTTCGAAATCCTACTAGTCATATTCAATTCAAGTTCACTCTCAACCATAAATATTTTGTTTCTATTATTGAGGAAGTTGTTTAGACCTAGTTGGTTGAGAGTTTCTCTCCAACTAGCTAGTCTCCCATTTCGGCATATGGTTGAGATATTCTCTTAACCAAATCATTAAGTGTTCAAGATAATCTTCCTATCTTAAGACAAAACTCAGTGTATTTATATATATTATAATAACTATGGAAAGCATGGTATTACACATTGGATTCTTCTTTTGATTAGGTATTACTTTGTCTTTGACCAAACAATTCTACAACTTTTTCATATTTATAGATAAGAGTTTTCGGAGAAAATCACATCATAATTCATTTATTGACGTGTTTCGAACCAACAAGTGTCGTTCATCGTCGTGAGAAGTTGAAACACCAGATCATGGCTATAGATTAAATAGAGATAGCAACAGATCATTCCAAGCTATATTTGAATTAAATTGAATTAATATTTAAATTTATTTATCTGCAATGTGATTGGGTAGCTCTTATTTTGTAATCATTATATTGAATACACTTTTATTGACATATAAAACCATGTCAAAATACAATACACAATATATTTATATATATTATTATACCAAAAAAACACAATATTACACATTAGATTATTTTTATTAGATATTATTTTATTTTTACCAAAAAAATTGCAACTTTTTCTTTAATATTAGAATTAAATTATTATATTATATTTAAATTTATTTATCTACCATATAATTAATTAAATATGATTGTGTAATCATTATATTTATTTTCTCAGGTTGTACAACCATCTCAAAACACAATGCAAATTGTACTTTTCTGCAACAACCTTAGCCAAAATGCAAATTGTACTTTTCTGCAACAACCTTAGCCAAAACTATTAAGAACCTAAAATGCCATTCCTTAGAGTTAAATGTGTAATTGAAATGTGAGGTGTAGATGTCATGCTCTAAATGTAATTCCTTGGGCGAGCCTTATCCATTAATACACTTCAAAAAGGAGTTTTCGGCTGCTCTTTTTTGTGATAGCTCTAACTCATCTCCCTACCTCCCATCAATGCCGAACTTCCAAATGCTATCTTCCCGCCTTCAAACTAAAGGGTTGTGCGCGGTATTTTCTTCGCCTACATAAATAAGAACTGGTTAGTTTCTATCAGGTCGTCATCTGCAATGTTTCCCAATGGTTCGCAAAAAAAATATTAAATATATTTGATTCCTATGCATTTTTAACAAATATAAAATTAACCTAAATCTAAAATAATCATAATTATTAATATATAAATATTTTTTTAAATAATGATAATATTTAATATTAATAAAAATTATTGTATAATTAAAAAGAAGTTACATTATTTATTTCATACTATGATTTTGAAAATCAAAAACTCATAAAAGTAAGAAATTTAAGTTTTGTATTATTAAAAGAAGGGAAGTTTAAAAAAAAATAGTAATTATTTTGTATTCTTTATATTATGAAGTTTACAAATTAACTCATTTCAATAAGTACATGTAGTTAATGTCCTCATCTTATAAACACTCTATACCAAGTCTCTTTTACCATTGATGATTTAATATTGAGAATTTTCTATAACCACTATTTATGATCATTTTTAAGTAAAATAGAAGTCGGTTGGAGAGTCACTTGTTATTTTCAATGTTGAGTTATGTTATGAAAATTATGTGCTCCCATGTTTGTATGAAATATGTATAAGCTACTGATGTTATGAGATGTGATTTCACTTTTGTTAATATATGTTATGTGATTTTGTTATATTTGGATGATATTTCTGTTGTCATTTTTATTAAGCATGCTTTGACTTCTTTTCACTTAAATGAATATAATTAAAGGTTAATGAATTTGCCACTTTATTAAATTTTTAATACTTTGCATATCATTAACAAAAGTACTCTAAAAAATGTCTTGGATGATATTTTCTTCCTCTTAAAGGTTGAAAAAGTCAACACGTTAGAAAATCCTATGTTAGAATGACTAATTAATCAAACCTAGGGTGGTTAGGACCTAACTCTAAAGTAGTGAATAGATGCGCATAGATCTGATTTTTAGATCACTACAAATCTTGATTTCCAAACCCTTCAACGTTGATCATTCTTGAAACCCTCACAAAGACAAAAGGAAAATATTTATATTATTTTGTTATTAATCGTTATTACTTGAAATGTTAGAATCCTTCCAAATTCATATTGCACAAAAAAGGAATACAAGATCCCTCTATATGTACTTTTTTCCATTTGGAAGTTGAAATGTTCAACATCTATTCTTTGGATGTGAATTCATAAATCAAGTATGACATCATGCCTTTAAAGATCTGAATCATAGCTCTAGAAGACTAGATCATGGAGAGGAATGCTTGATTAGTAGAGTACATATGGAAAGACAGGTAAGAAACTTGGCTAGTGATCCCCAAATTCTTATGTCATAAAATATGGTTCACATGAAATAGGGAAATATTTTTTGAAGAAAGTTTAAAACATGGGCCAATTGATTGTGGATATATGTGAACAAACCAATTAATCTACACCTCATGAATACCAAAAACTAAATATATATACAAACTTCTTTGATAGTTTGTATAAGTGTGTCCTAGTTGTCCTAATGCTATCAGCTCCTTCTCAAAATGTGTCTTATACAATAAGTTGTGCATATACAATAGATTCATATATACGGAAGATATGCGCATATACGGAAGCTATGCATATACAGAATATACGCATATAAAGAAGCTGCACATATATGGAAGATACGCATATACAAAAGTTGTGCATACACAGAAGATACACATATATGTGCATCTCTTCCGTACATGCACACATATTATGTATATGCGTATCTTTGGTATATGCCATATCTTCCGTATATGCGCAACTTCTGTATATGCACAAATTTTGTATATGCATAGTGATGCAGATGCATCTAACCTAGGTCAAATGTTTACTAAGGGAGTTTGTTTACAAAGTTAGGATTTAATTAATTAATGTATTTTTCTATAGTTTTAGGGGAAAATGATAATTCTTGTAAATAGATGAATATTCGAGAGTATTTTGGAAAGTTTGAGAAAATTTTGGATTAGTTAGCTCTTATCTAGGGATAAGGGATTAGATGAGAGATTTTATGGATAATGAGAGATATTTTGGGAGTTAGTTTAGGATCTAGAACCTACCTGGGTTCTAATCCATTTGTATAAATCTAGATGAGCCCATGAGGCATGTAAGTATGTAGAGGTGTGTAAGAAGGTGTGAGAGTGAAGTATGAGAAGTTCTCCTGTAAATATTTTATGTTCTTAATAAATTATATTTGAGGTTTTGTGTCCATTTTCATATTGGGTTTCAATCCAATTTTTTATGGTATGTGCTTATTTATAAGTGCAGGACCTATTGTTAGACCTACAATGCGTAGTTTCTATATATGTGCATATCTTCCATATATGTGTAGCTTCGACATATGGATATACGGAAGATTATATATTCCAACGGTGGGCATTACCATATGCATATATGCAAGATATGCAATACAAGAGTTGTGCATATAAAGAAGTTGTGTAACTTCTGTATATGCAAATATTTCATATATGCACATGTTTTTTATATATGCACAACTTCTGTTTATTTTCTTCTTCCACATATGTGCATATCAAGAGTTTGCACATATACAGTAGATGCAAATATACAAAATTTGTACATATATGGAAGATATGCACATATACGGAAGATTCGCATATACATAAGATATGCATATATGGAAGTTGTGCATACATGGAAGATATGCACATATATAGAAGATACACATATACTCATATATACATAGTTTCTATATATGTACATATCTTCCATACATGCACACCTCTCATGTTTAACTTTGGCAATGGAATCTATACTTCCTAGGAAGTAGGTGAATCCTAGTATTACTTTGAGCGTGCACGTGTCAGCCTTTGGACTCCCTTGTTGTGGATGCAAGCATCATATCCTTTTACTTGTTGGTTAGAGAAAATATGCATATCTATATATGTGTATATTAGTATAAATATTGTATCGAGATACATTGATAAAGCTCCATAAATGGTATGGTTATTTTTTGGTTGAAGAAAATGTGCATAAGTATATGTGGTTGTTATTGTAAATATCTTCATAAGTTGTGTTATAAAGCTTTGGGAAGCGATAGTTTTTCATGTTGTCAGGAGTGGTTTTTTGTAAATACTACAACGAGCTATGTTATAAAGCTCTATGACCAGTATGTTTTGGTTGTCAGCGGTGTTGTGTTGAAAATCGCAGCAAGAAATATTCTAATTTAATTTTCCCTTGAATTAAATTAGAAGAAAATTGTAATTCCACATCACATGACAACTTGTATGAGTTAACTAAGTTAGCTTGAATTAGTTGGTAATTAATTCTAGTTGATTGTCTAACTTGAGTCATGTAGAGTGGATCTTACTTTATAGGAGCCCTAATTGAGTTTATTTTGAGTTGTAATTAATTAATTCAGTTTAACTGAGTTAATGTGAGTTAAACTAGTTCCAACTGTTGGAGGAACTAGTAGGGGGTCTAGCAATGGAGACAAAATTTAGTGTTCAAATAATTAATTGATGATTTAGCCATAAATAATGCATGCATGTGTGATCTATGAGTTTCCATGTTGAGATTGGAGTTCAAGGGCAGTGTACTATTAGTTGTATAATTATCTGAATTGTACAGGTGGTGCATGCAGTCAAAAGAAGGCCTATAATGTATTGTGTAATTGTGGATGAAGAATTTCCCTAATTAATAGGGGTTATTTCACAAGGAAACAATGCAAGGAAATAGGGACTTGGAAAAACCAAAATTTGGTTAAGTACTAGTCTAGACTTGTTTAGGAAGTAGTGAGATAAATAGAGATAGTTCAGTGGTTGCTCGGGCTTGAGCAAAGCATTGTAATCTTCTCATATTTTCTGACCAATGTAATATACAGATAACATGGGTTTTTAGTTGTAGACTTCCCCAAGAAATCATTGTGTAATGTGTTGATTGAATTACTTCTCTTGTATGCTTCGTGATTTCGTGATCGTTTATTGTTTTTGCAATTGGTAGAGTAGATTCAAGTCTATTGTTTTAGTAAATTATAATTAGCAGTTTGAAGCTATAAAGAATTTCTACATGGTATCAGGGTATTTGACAACTCAATTATCCTTAGGTATGAGATGGCTACTACAGGGGGAGATCATTCAGATATTCCATTGGGATTTAGTGATTCATCAATGGCGTGGGGGACTTCATCAGGATGGCAAGTTGGTTAGCAGGAAAATATCAACAAAAGCTCATGCAAGCAAGACTTTATCTCCGTAGGGATTGAGTGGTATCTTTAGGATTTTACCCATGGAGTGTATGAGATGGACTACTCGGTAGGGAAACTTCATGAGGGGTTGGGAAAAGTGTTACATTATCATGATGTCATACTCATTGATAGTATGCAAAGGGTTTTTGGTATATATACCTAGTAGGATTGTGAGGGGAGAAAGGGGAGATTAATGTTGGACAAGATGGATTGGTATCCTAGTATTCAGGGATTCCTTCATGACGGGACAATGCAGAGGTCGGGGACGAATCAGTGGTGCATCTGGGACCTTGGCATAATTCGCATTGCTAGTGGGGATTAACAACTAGAGAGGGTGTTTGTTCAATCATTGCTTGAGGATAATAAATTTTCGGCGAGAAGGACTGTAATATCCCCAATTTTGATTTTTCATTTGAGGAGATTAATGAAATTTATTAGGGAGGTGCTAGGCATAGCACAATTTTGTAGTTAGAGTTTTGGAGATGATTTTGGCTCGAGGAGCCTAGGTGAAGAGGAAATATTATATATCATTGGCGGGTGGGGGTCATAAGAGAGAGAGAGAGAGAGAGAGAGAGAGAGAGAGAGAGAGAGAGAGAGAATGTTCACTTGTAGAGCTAGAGAGAGAAAAGTAAAGGGGGTGAACTAATGGAGAGTGGGGGGACCAAGGGAGAGAGAGGCCAAGAATTATAAATAGACCAAAGAGGCTCTCATTTAGGATATCTTGGATCATTTTAAATTTAATCACTAGTTCTCTTGAGCTGCTAATCCAAGGAAACCCTTGTTGTTTAGTAGAAGGATTTCTTGAGTGAGAATTCCACTCTACCTTCAGTGAACTTCGAGTGTCACATTAGGAGAGCAGAGAGGAGTCCATTCAAGGCTTTTCTAGGAGCCTCAATGCAAAAAATTTACTAATTGGTACATGTTTTCCCCAAGGCATAGGAGGAGAATTTCGTGGGACTAAGAAGAACCAGCAAGAGTCATAATTTGGGCTAAGTATTTTGCAGATAATCTAGTCACCAACAAGGTGATTTCCTTGTTAATTCCAAGGGGTGATTCAGAGGGAATCGTTGGAGCCAAAATCTATTATTTCCCAGCAAGTGTGCAAGAGTTCCTAGAGGTGAATTCATAAGGGTTTAAAGGAAAATCAAGGAGAGATAAGAGCCAAAGCTGAGAGGTATTTCTCGAATGAGATTTTCAAGAGTTCTAGGAGGCTTCTCGAGGTGGATTCAACATGTATTTAGCAGAGAATTTCCCAATATATGTGCAACTTCAGTATATGTGCATATCTTCTGTATATGTGCAACTCTCATATTTGCGCATATCTTCCGTATATACACATACAAAAGTTTCACATATCTTCCATATATACACATATAGAAGTTGCGCATGAATGCTCATTAAATGAATTTGAATAGCTAGCCAGTCATATCCAATTAGGTGAATGAATGTCCTATTGAATTAATTTCAGCTTAAAGAAAAGATAGGGGAACTACTCTATCCATATTTGTGACATGTAGATGCAAACACTTAGCTTGAGGGAGGAAAGGTTGAGCTCACCCAAATTCTTAAAGTTTGAACAACTCTCAATTGTATTCTATTAATATGGTTGGTCCTAATAGACATGTTATAAAAATTAAAAATAATGGTCGTAGTTGGTGCTTTTGCGTAAATATCATAGTCAAATAAATTATCCCTTATTCTTGATGGGCCCATTTTCTATATATTTATCGAAATAAGTTGATATTTCCCTAGCTCTCTTGGATTTGTGGAGAAAGTAAGTCATAGGGGACAAATTCAAAAAGTGGTTAGATAGGGGAAACTTGAAATGACCTGCAATGATTCTATATCTCATAATATGGGGATATAGCATGCTAGGAATGCTTACCTTTTTGGAAGTCAACATATGTTAACATTTTAGTTGCACCATATACAATTGATGCACATATACAGAAGACATGTGCATATACGGAAGTTGCGCATATAAATAAGATCTACATATACAAAAGATATATGCATATACAGAAGATACACATACACACATATATGCACAGCTTTTGTATATGTGTATCTTTCGTATATGCATAGCTTCGGTATATGCACAACTTCCATATATGCACTTATCTTTCATATAGAATCTATGACTTCCGTATATGGAATTTCTTCGTATATGCACATGTTTTTATTGTATATGCACAACTTTTGTATATATGCTTCTTATGTATATGTGCATATCAAGAAGTTACGAATATATAGTAGACGTGCATGTACAAAAGTTGCACATATATGGAAGATACATATATTTGAAAGATATGTGTATATACGGAAGATATGTGCATATACAGAAGCTACGCATATATAGAAACTACACATGTATGGAAACTACACATATGTGGAAGATATGCACATATATAGAAGATACACATATAAGGAAGATATGCATGTACACATATATGCACAACTTCTGTATATACACACATCTTCTGTATATGCATATATTCCTGTATATGTGCATATCTTCCATATATCTTCAACTTCTATACATGACTTATGTATATGAAAATATTTTATATATGCTAGATCGTACATAGAAGACTACCTTATTTTTGTTTCTTTTGTATGAATTAGATCTTGCCAGTGCCATCAAACATTGACGGTATACCCAGCTAACCGAACTATTGAACTATAGCGCTAATCCCAATGGAAGAATGAATAATCCATACCCTTGCATTATGGATCACGAAAAGTATATCCCCATGCAAAATACATATGTCATGAAGATATAAATAAAAGTAAATTTGTTTTTGATAAGCACACATATGATGAAGAATGGGTATTGTAGAAATTTCCACTATAAATCACCTAATAATGCAATATACTAAAGCAAAATACTAGATCTACTTCTACAATCAACCTTTGTAGAAGCTTAATCGATTATGAGCAAGATCAAATAGAACACATATAACAGATGAAGAGAAATAAACCACACATGAACACATAAGAATACTTTGGGAAAAGCCTCAGCTAAAAACCCTGATCTTTGTATTATCATACAAGTGGAAATATGTTTGGATTACACAAAGCTTTAGCACACAAGCTATCGAGCTGTCAGTACAATCCCTTTGTTTCTCATAGACAGTCAAAGGATTCTCACAAACCTTCTCCTTTGCCCTCCAAGCCTCCTATTTCCTTGCGCAGTTTTTCCTGGGGTCCAATGTTGCCACCTGTGTGAATTCACCTCTCACACTTCTCACTAAACTCAAAAGTAACTGCGCAATCCTAAAGGAGATAATTCCTTCTGCATGGATGAGTTTCCTATATAGGAAAAATCCTCCAACTGATAGTACACTACCCCTTCCTCTGATATCAACTAGGTATCTGACTGAACTGACATGCATGAGTTATTTATGAGAGAATATCTAGTTATTTGAAGTGTAGCTGTTACATGCATACATGCATTAACTAACTGAACTCACAATTAATTCCACAAACTGTTGGAACTAATATAACTAGACTTAACTCAGATAACTGAGCTAAATAATTACAACTCAAAGTATAACTCATCCTGATCTCCTTTAATCAAGGGATAACTTCCTCAATCAATGGAGAAACTATTGCATGTCTTCACATAGACTTCATGTTTGATTTCGTACAACTAATTAATTCAAGAGGAATTAATTAATTATTTTACAAACAGTTGCTAAGATCAAATTCGAATTTTTACTTCTCTATTTTAGTTCAGCGACTAACTAAAATAGGAAGGTATCATGAAATGATATTTATAGTAGTGCTAAATTTAGCACTTCTATATTTAACATTTATTGTTGCTATTTTCAACAGGTATGGGATCAGGAGAATACAGACATGAGCCAC